>JABASC010002086.1:0-19270 GCA_019776185.1 Plutomurus gul | reverse complement strand
TGGCTGAAATAGTGGTTTTTCTTTTACTGCTATGCAATCCTTGGGCCTACACATAGCAGTAGTCTGTGGCTCGAACAAGTACCTACCTACCGAACTAAATTTACGTAAAGTCAATCTGCACGAGTTTCCAAAACTTTCCATACGTTGACTTTGACCTTCCATTAAATCTTAATAAATGAAATTGTATTCATTATTTAGTGTGAAGGTGGTTAATAGATCTCAACTTTTTCTGTATTCAACAATCAAATGCCATAGAAAAAGTTCTCGACTTTCAGCAGGCAGTGTGTAAATCTTCCACACTGCATGAGCGAGATCAAATATGAACACATTACGTCTAGAGTAGTAATGGGGATATACGAGCAGCAGTACAGCAGGCCCAACATGTGTAAGATAGTCATACTGGAAGCAAGTTACTCTACATTACACACCTTTACGTGATAATATAAGTGAAACCCTGTGTCATACATTGTAAAGCAACCAAAATACTAAAAATATGTAAAGAAAAGATTAAAAAAGTGCATATAAGATTGCTATAAATGTCTACATTACAGTTGACAAACAGCCGAGATTAAGTCCACCACACGAATTTGTAAATTCTATTCGAATGTGTAATTGCTCCCACTCGATTGTGAAACTCTACCGAATGAATGCACATTTTTTGCTCCACTCAAATATAGACCAAAGTACAAGTTGGCGGCTGTCTACCATCAAACAATAAAGTAATGACTACCCACTGTTATACTATAAAAAGTAGCAGACGGAATTTAGAAATTTATTTTATTAAATTTACTTAGAATTTAGAAGTGCTATAACCTTCATGGAGGACCTTACCAAAATTAACAAAAATTGACAAACTTTTCGATATTTATACTGTATATGCACTTTTAAATCTTTTCTTTATATAATTTAACCTATTTTTAACGTAACAAAGGTATGGTGCGTCAATTGTGCCTACTATCTTACCTATGTTGCGCTGACTGTGTGTCCCCATTACTACTGCCTGTAGAATACCAAAAAGGAAGCTCGTATTTTTAACTCTAGAACCTTTTTGCCATCTTCATGAGAATGCCTTATACAACATCTTCAACTCCCGGGATAAAGTTTCTCTTTCATGGTGTAGAGGACACGTACGATGGAATCCGGGTAGCAAACCTCGCTCAATAATTTATTTATGCGTGGAAATATGAGGACTAAATTCAGAACTTTGCCCTGGTCTGCATGAATAAAGAGTACTGTCTTAAAAAGTGCTCATTTATTAATTGGCTTAATCTAGTGAGTTCCGTGTCTATTTATAATTGATTGATTTTCCAAGTGTTTAGAGAGACTTGTGCTACTTGCTATGGTGCAGGTCGTAACCCTAATATTTGTGATACATATAAACGGGTGATTAAATAAGATAGTTGAGACATTAGGTTAGGTTATGCAATGCTACTACTGCATAAGCTTCAACTTCTTTGAGATGTGAATCTATGCAGATCTAGAAAGCTCGTAAACTTAAATATTTAGTTGCAGCATTCTTTTTTTCCAAATGATGTTAATGTATAACATAATTATTTTTCTTGGATTCAATAATTCCGCGAACCGGTTGGGCTGTTAGGTTGGAAATGCTTCATTCCGTTCTATAACTGAATATCTTATGGACAATGTACATTGTTCATATGATTTAAATTCAATAATCTTAATGGTATCCTAAAGTCAGTACAGCATCATGATCAGTCATTCGGCAATTAGCTGCTTAATTACTCTTTAATGGCCTTCGAAAGATGATTCCACATTTGCAAACCATTTCTGGTAGGTAATGGCGAAACTGAAATTGAGTCAGTGACTCATTTGACTTGTCACCGATGAAGATTGCCTGTAAACTGGTAAACGATTTTGGGTGACTAATGGAACTCCATTATTATTACACATTAGTCACATCACATCTGACAGCATCATCAATTCCTACGGTTTCAATGTGCCCCATTCCTTTATGTAACCTGTACCTAACACACTTGCTATTGTGGGTAGCCATAATTCTACTAACCTAGCTTTTCTTGCAGGCCATAAACTAATGACCTAGGTATTTATTTACGAGGCAATTTTTCCACGTGTCGATATTCATATGTACACTTCCTAAGTTCCTATAGATGCATATAAATGGACATTAGGATAGAAAGGAAATACGACTCTCTTAACGTTTAAGAAAGATAATATTCATCTATTTATTATTCATCACCCATCTCTGTACATATATAGACTACACAACATAAACCGTAGTAATAAGTATACGAGTAGTAATAATACCAAGATTTCACTTCTGGTGATGTGTGACTGACTGTGAGCGAATATGTACTGGAAACCGTCTTCACATGTTAATGCATATAGTATTGCATTTGTAAACACTTCTGTGACTAATAAGAAGCTGAGTGAGTCCCCTCATGAGTAATAACTGTAGGTGGCAGAACTAACACAAGACATGAAATACGTAAGGTGCTTATGCTAATGCAAACAATAAAATTATTTAACAGGTAGGGTTGTTTGGTTCACGCCCAGCACTCTTCATGCATTGCACCTTGAAGACGACAAGACGAAATAATACATCTTTAAGTTATCTTTGCAGTCTCACACGACTACTGCATATTATTGACAATAAAAATATATAGTTAAGTACGAGGAAAAAATCAGTATGATTTTTATAGAAGGGAATATCCGTGATGGAACAGCTCTTGCGAGAATTTGAAGCAAAAATTATAACTCTGTCCAATTTGTAAAAGGTAAAGAGTTACATTTATTTTTGAATAGGTTGTTGACAAGTAAACGTGCAATCACCAATTTCAGATGGAGAGGCTGTACAAAGTGAAAATTGGCAACGCATTGTTCTCCATGATAGTAGTGATTAATATTGTGGCACTGAGTGAAGCTTGGGGAAGAGTGGACTACAATGACGACTGTGAGTCCCCACTGACTGACACTGGAACAGGGACGGCTCTGACCAGTGAAATGAGAGAATGGAAAATGTGTAACACCGAACGTGGATTGTATTGTGTTCCTGGACTGGGAAGATGTGTGAGTGCAACTTTGATATTAATTACGTTAAAATCTTGTGAAACTTGAAGCGCATTTTGTAATGCTTGTTGACTTTTCAATGTTGCAGGGTTGCTACATCCCACATTCGATTTATCGTATGGGGAAATGCCGAGCTAAAGTTAACAACGCATGTCTCTCTTTTGATAATGTTAGAATTGATTGTGTGGAGAATGCATTCTGTAATAACAGTGGAATTAGTTGGAAATGTCAATGCTGGAGAGGATATTTATCCAACGCGGAGAATACTTCCTGTTTTCCTGCGAGTGAAGCAACAAGAGAGTGGAGAGACTATCAAAAGTGTAGAAATACAAATAGTTGGTGGTCATCGTCCTATTATTCGTCCAATCCTTATTGGTGTAATCATTCAAGCTGCAATCATCCACCAAACTTTATTTATTTAGCTGCTATCCTTACATTTATCTTAATAGCCTTCTGCCCTAATTATTTGTGATAAGAAAACGTAATGTAACTTTTATACATGCACAAAAATAGTGTGTAGATATAAATGCGGATGTCAAATACATGTTCTCTGCGGATCCTTCACTGTCAAACTTTATTACTTAATTTCTGAGTAATCTTTCAGTATTATTTGAAATATTAATGAGTTCATTGTTTAGAGATATTTACTTTTATTTATCTTTATGTATTTAGTGCAACGCAAAATATTTATGAAAGCTAAATCGCTCAGGTCCAATTTTGTTAGGTGACTAGACACGAATTATTCAGGGGAGTTTTACACTGTATTAAAAATTACGAGTATTTAGTACACTTGTCCCACGTATTTACTTAATTGAGAAAACTGAGATTAATAGTTTAATGCAAGATTAATGGTAAAAATATTTTGATGGAATAAATTATACAAGATCTTGATCCAAATTTTCCATTTGATTCTGATCGACAGATTGTTGAGTGACTACACGCCTTCGGCTTCCTTCGGTAATTACTGCTGTAGGCTCCGCAAATTTATAGTCCATCAGTTTCATTGCGGTTTTGACGCGATAAAATACTTCCTTTGTCTTCAGCAAGATCGAACATAAAAACATTATAAAATTTCGTCAATTGAGTTGCTTGAATTCAATAAGAAAGTAGATAACTAGATTATATGGGAGTATTAATGAATAGGTACTTACATCTTCGTCGATATTGCTTTTGGATGAATTCTCTTCAATCATTTTATGAACTTCCAAAAATTTTTGGTGTGCCTCCTTGTATTCTTTATGATTAAATAGAGATATTCCGTAGTTGAGAATGAGTACACAAGGATCCGTGGTAATGCTATGTCTATTTAATTTGATTGCTTGTTCATAAGCTTGCCGAGAATATTCAATGTCATCCAAATGACTGATGGCAACTAAATAGCATACATACATATTTAAGTTGATATGAATTATGTAGATATTTAAACTGATTTACGGTACATATGTAATCACAGCTATTTATGTCACATAACAAAATGGTAGTAGAAGATAAAAAACCCAAAAAGTATTTTTAATTGCAGAGAACATTAATTGTTAGCTAACCTGCAAGTAGCATGAAATTGTGACTCTGTTCAGGTCTCAGGTTAATGGCAGCGGTCAGGAAATGGAACGCAGAGGCATATTGCTGCATGTGAAGATGAATTAAGCCTAAATTATGAAGAATTTTCCAGTCAAATGGGGATAAGTAGTAAGCTCTTTTCAAGCAACTGATCGCCTGTGAAATTATTTTAAACGAAATATTAAATACTGTACTCTAATAAAATACATAGGTTGATCATTCTCTTCAAAAATTATACATTCATTCACTCTATTTGATTTTTATATCAGGCAAACTTTTACAGTCACAAAACCGCAAAGAGAGTAGGGATCGATCTCTTGTTGGTTTTAAGTAAAGTTAAAATAAATTTTTACTAGCTATTACTTTTGTTTTACTGAGTAAGAGAAAAGTGAATACAGTTAAAAGAAAATACCCAGGAAATAGAAAGGAATATCTGAGTTATGAATAATATCCCTGCTTTATTAATAACTATATTAATATTGGTCTGTAAAATGTTTAAAATTTGAATTGAACTATTGTGTTAATATTTAACTAATGTTAAATAGATTACGAGAAAGTATATTATTAAATACATTCGTCTCTATAAAAAAAGGATGACTCTTTAGGAGGGACTACAAGCTACAGTAGACTTGGGGGGATTGAATCTCGTTGTCAAAAGCATTTCCGCTCCAAATGGATTACGCAAGTCTTCCGGTTTTTTTTGTTTCAAAGTGGCAGGAATCACGAGTTGGCCCTCGTTTATTTCTAAATTAATTACTTACCGCGACATATTTCCGTTTCCCAAAAAAGCACATGCCTATGTTATTCCACAGTGATGATGAATCAGGAATGCTTTGCATGGCAATTTTATATTTTGCAATGGCAAAATCAAAATCTTCGAAAGTCTGAAAATACATTATAAACCATTAAAAAATAAAATGTTTTATTAGTACATAATAGAATCAGCCTCGAGTCTCACTTGCATCATGGAGGCAGTGGCAACAATAGCCTTGGAATTAACAGGATCAAATGACAAAGCCGCACTCAATTTCACAAACGAAACGTTATCCTTCCCGACTTTCATGTAAAGAACACCCAAATTACTTAACAGTTCAGCATTTTCTGGGAATATTCTAATTCCGACAAAAACAATGAATAATAAATGTTAAATTTATTTAGATTGAAAATAAGTAGATACTTCAATGGTTTGATCGAATATAAATTATATCCCGTTGAAAAGTCGACCGATGAGACTTTGGATTTATTTACCTTGTTGCTTTCTCATAAATGTTTATGGCTTCCTGCAAGTTATTGCGACTCAGGGCTATTTGTCCAAGCACTTCGAAGGCTTCATGGGATACACGGGACTGCAAAGAGAGATTCATGTGCTCCTTTGCTTTGTCCATGTCTTTCAAAATAGATCAATGAATTAATGTTCTCGCAGTCTTCTAATGTATTGCGTTTAAATTACCACATTTTAGTTTGTAAGTAAGTGTTGATGTTCACTTGCAATGGTATTCAAGTTTCCATTTACCTTTCATGAAGAGATAGCACATTCCCATGTTGTAGTGAGCTTCAGAATCTGAATCCTCGTTCAACATTTGAGCTTTTTGGTAAGCATCGACTGCCAATTTGTGCCGGCCCAGGAGAAATCTAAAAATAGAAAATTATTTAATGGCTAAAATAATGTTAATATAAAAAAGTACAGATGCAAATTCTAAAGACGATATATTTATCACCATACAATGCATAGTTGTTATATTCGTGTACTTAATCCATTCTCCATTCATACTGTGTTATCAAATACGTAATCTTAGTTGAACACAAAAAATATTAAGTATAACTGAAAAGTGATTGGAGGATGCAACCTGTAGACAACGAGACCAAACAAACTCATCCAAAAGATGCTACAAGCCTCCCATGAGTTTTTGTCGCTGAAAACATATGTAAATTAGATCTCTCATGTGGTGTCTCACTTCTCACATGTCTTTAGCTATATAATTATGCATACGAAACTTAATATGCTGTATGATTCCACCTCCACTGTCAGTGTGGATTAATAAAAATTGAGAGAACGAGATGTATTTTACTACTCACGCGATTTTGTATATGCAGTGTTCCGAATTTACCACTCTGGCACTATTTCTACAACCTATCCAGGAAAAATGGTAAAAATGGTTAAAAAGTTGAAGAAAGTATAATTAAAGAAATCTCTTTGTTTGAGACAGGCTACAAAGCGCAAATTTGAGGAATCCCAATCCATTCCATAATTTCCTCCCCCCAACTGCTGGGGTGTTTTATGGACATTCCTTAATTTTTACGACAACTACTTAATTTGCATTCAAAACATTCTGGAGCATCACCAAAAACGATACGGAAACGAATCTGCTCTACCACTTATGGTACAGACAGAAAACATTTTACAGCCATTTAAATAGCACTCTCATTGGCCTAGCGTTCCTAATTAGGTGCTTCAGATGAGAAATTCGGGGAATATTTAATATAGTTAGTACAGCAGGAAATGATGTACCTAGACAGATCAGCGTGAAGAGCGACTACAAGCTATAAAATAAGATGTTCGGATTGAAGTGTTAAAGATAAGAGTAAAATATCGTTCCCGGTGCTCCTTTTGCTTTTTGAAGCTTGTATCACTAGATCTCTACAGATATAATTTGCCCTCAAGATATAAGAAAATTATGAAGCACAGAATGTTCTCAATGTACTTTAACATTGAAATAATCGTATCTGTACGTGTCTATACGTAAGCGCAACATTATCAATCTATTTTTAAGCACATAATCATTAGTACTTACTTTATTTATCTTCTTTATTATTTGTTTTGGTTAGAGATTGACTACACATTAGATTTTATGTAGGTTTCACGCTATCATTTTATTAAAGTAATTGATGATTCTAAACAAACGCATTAGTTACTTACAGAGATCTGGCAATTTGTTTGATCGTGTTGGAGTTTGTTGGTTCCAGTTCATGGCAAACTTGCAATTTGTCTAATGATTCTTGCATTTTTCCCTCACTTCGCAGGATCAAAGCCTAAAAACAAAAGCAATGATAAATTATAAGGAATTTCCAAGCATGTTTTATCATAATTCAATAATATTTATGAATATTTACCAGAATGTAATTGGCGTACTCTGAGTTTCCATTTACCCTTTGCAGCTCTTCGTGGATAATGGACTTGCAAGTATTAAATTCACGCCTCACATAGTGCAAATGTATCAACCAGTTTTTTCCTGCCGAATTTTTTAGTTCGGCTATAACAAATACGAGGGTGAGATTAGCTTAAGTATTCATGATATGCAAGTTTGGATCTCTACATTGACCTTGTATAACATTTATATAATTTTGCACAGGGCAGTCACTAGGTTTTGCGGGAAATCCTGCTGAAAAATGCAATAAAAATTGTAATTTTTATTATGTTTTTTTAACCTTTTTTGGCCATCGACCGGAGATTGGAACTTCTAGTGGATCCAGGAGTTTGTAAACCAGATTCAAAATTCCCATCACCACCAGAGGAGAATCTTGTTACAGATTCAGAGATCGTCGACATGTTGTTGATGCCGACTTGAATAAGATCCTTAAACTTGGCAGGCAGAATATTTATACAGTAGATATTTCCACAACAATTAACAATAAGAATTACAGCTACTGATATTTAATTGTTAGAAAAGTTTTTCCCTCTAATTATCTATTGTCACACTACAGCACACATTGTAAACCATTCACATGAAGAATTGTATTGAAAGTTGCAGTCAGTATGTTATAGAATGCACACAAGCTCTCATTCAACTTGGATACCATCAATGTTTTGGTTACGGGCACTAAAGCCACAAAAATCGATAGCGGAATTGTGACGCGTTGTTATGAATGCATATCTATTCTGGTGACAGTCAACACTAATCTGTCACCACAAATATTTCATCCTTACCAATAGGAATGTGCGAGTCATTAACGGAATGTATTTCATATAGAGCTATATACTACTTACTTGTACATACGTTACCTGCTTTGGATATCTTTTTAATTCTTTTTGTCTCGTGCATCAAACGAATTGTTTCATAACGTGTGAGGATGTAGTAATTAGTCGTTACAAACTTTTAATGTAATATTACATAATCTAAAAAAAATAAAGAATACATATATGGCAAGGCAGAATATTAAATGCCTTTGCTTTGTACACATAGCATAGTATAGTATACTGCAGTGGTTGCAAGTTAATTGTTCTCATTATATGAAAACAGGTTACAAACTAGACCACTAAGCTCACTCCATGTTATCTTGTAGCTACCATCGCCGTTTGTACGACACCACCGGATACATCTACTTCACAAACAATGCGGCGAGGGGTTACACCTACAACAGCGGATTCTTTCATTAAATAATTTATATTTGTAAACTAAGCGCGTACTCTATAAATATTACGAACAAAAAGATACTAGTTTCATAACTATGTATTGGATGTCATATATGAAAACTCTTTACGGCGACCAGGACGTATCTCAATGATAAAATAGTGTACCCATGCAAGCACAATGTGTTTTGATATGGACAAAGATAATTTGCAGTCAGTGAAACGTAAAAAATTGAATTTGGACCCTCCAAAATGTATTAAAAATTTAAATTAACAAGAAGGAATATTTCTCAACGAAAAAGCTGAAAAAAACATTTTTATTGTCATTAATCCAAGCTGCCAGTTAGCTTCAGAAAACTTTGGGATTTTGGCTACAGCAATAAATACTCTATTTTGTAGTAATATTCCTACCCTGAAAGTTCGACGGGAGAATTAGTACAAAGAAAATAAATACTAATAAATGTTAGCTGATCAATCCAATTTATTTTTGTTTGTTATGTAGCCACTTTTACTGTCAAATATTTTTAAACCTGATTAAATCAAAATTTAACTAGCACAATTCTTATCTCTCTCATGGTGCTCTATATTCCTTTATATAAACCGAAAATTTCGGTTCGGTTTGATTTTGATTAAGTTCGGTTCGTGTAAACCGAACTTAACCGAACCCAAATGATGACTATCACAGTGTACCTACTTATAAATTATAACAATGAGAATGTTTATTTATTGTAATGCAATGGGCGTACAAATTAATCATTTTACATCTTTAAGTTCATATATTGATTTTATTGATACACATAAGTGAACAGAGTGAACACATGTATTTACGTGTACATGATAAAAGTATGTTTTATGCATAAAAATATGGTTCAACTATGCTGTGCATATGGCTTATAATTTTCGCCTCTTCGCAGATATATGGTAATATGGTAAATTATAAAGGCTTGTCAAACATGATTTAAAAGGGATTATAAAAATATATACGATCTATAACTATTTAATGATGTGTGCCCTCAACTGTGCATGCATACGCAGAATAATGTGAAAATGCGTACAAGAAAAATAATGTACAGCGTACGATACATTGAGCGCTTCTTGAGAGAAGAGTAAGGTTGCTCTCTGTGGTAGCTGGATGCCCAGCATCAGAAAGTTCAGCAGAGAAGCTGTCTTTGACCTTTCGAGATATATCTATCCCATCCATAAGTTAAAAGTACACCAAGCATCATTATCTTCACAAAATGTAATTATAAATACAAAGCGATAACTGAAGAAACATAACTGGCTAATCACAGAATGTAGAACTACGTGCGGAAATTTCTTGGCTCATCAGCAACTGAATCTATCCAATTATCCACCCGAAATGAACCGAAAGGAAATTGAACAGCCACTCACTCTCCAAATGAAAAGTTCACTGTACAAATGCATATGCTTATGGTCATAGTACAAAGTTTTTAAAAAAATGTATTTTTGTGATATTTATCCACTAAAATTATATATATTTTAAAATATGAATGCTAAATTTTTAATTGTAGGTAAAATTTGTAGGTTAACAAAATAAATTGTAATACAGAAATGCTGAAAGAGTAAGCGGAGCATTCTCTCTCTGTAAGGATTTGGCTGTGCAATCGCACGGATTTTGTGTCAGGCTCCTCATAAAATTTCCTTGAATTCTGTTACCAAACGCTAATGTTTCCTGTTAAAAAATAATGTCCCGAATGTAGAATTTTTTTGTCTTTAAAATGGTATAATTTTTGGTGTAAAATGCATAAGATTTAGTCAATTATACCGAAACAAACGCAGTAACATTTATGTGAAACTGAGTACGGAACACACGAAAAGAGAAAAAACTGTTTATGGAGCATTGTAAAACGATTTATATATCTTTTACACATTAGTTTGCTTACATTAAAAATTGAGTAAAAGGAAAAACACATTTTTCGGTTTGTAGCTAAAGTTTAGTCGTATTTATAATTTAAAAAAAATCAAAACCTGAAATTTAATATGTACAATATAGTCATTAAAGTACATGTCTGCTGGTTCACTATACCCATACCACCACCATATAACCAACACTTACCGTGCACAGTAAATCGCCTAAATACTGATTAGCAGAGCATATTTATCGAAAATTTCAAATTCCACTAAAATCTGCATACAAAATTACACAATCGTATCAAAAAATTATTCTCATAAATTTGTAAAAAAAATCTATAACATATTACGATTTCATTATCAAGCAAAACATGAGTAGTGTGTGAGAGGTTGAAAGTGTTTGTAGACAATTTTCAAAGTTAATTTTTAGCTACTTAGACTTAATAGATTATTATCAAATTTTTTCCATCCTCAGTTATATATATCCAAGATGTTTAAAAATAATTTTTAAGGTATACAAATATTTTCGAAATGTATTAGAATATTAAAAATTCAAGAAAGAAGCTTGCACGTCCGTCTAAATCTCAAGGTGTTTTTTGAGTTGCAGGAGAACAGAAATAGCCACAATGGTGAGCGGCATACCGTTAGATAGCAAAATATTAGGGGTATTTACATAAAAAGTTGGCAATTTTAAAAAAAATTCCAACATCTATTAAAAAATAAAAACGCTGAAAGAAGAAACACAACACTACGCACGAAAAGAGACTCAAGCAGCAAGAAATTTTGTTCAACAGCAAGCAACTCTTCTACGTCCGCTCGCTTCTATGAAAAGCTGTATAGCTAGATCATCGCCACAACCCAATTCACTCAATCTCCTCAACTTCAACTGAATTTTAGCTCATAGCTATTTCTGTTTTGAGAAATATTTAACTACAATTACACATTGATAACCATGGCTGACGTTGCACCTGCTACTGAAGAACCTGCTGCCACTCCTGTGGCTCCAGCACCCAAGAAGGCCAAGGCACCGAAGAAAAGTCCGGTGGCCGCCAAGGAGAAAAAACCTAGAGCCCCGAAAGTAAAATCAAATCACCCAAAAACATCCGCAATGGTCACCGCTGCCATCAAGGGTTTGAATGAGCGTGGAGGCTCCTCCCTTAAGGCCATCAAGAAGTACATCACAGACAAGTACAAGATTGACGCGGAAAAATTGGCTCCATTCATCCGAAAATACTTGAAAACGGCTGTTACCACAGGATCTCTCGTTCAGGTAAAGGGAAAGGGGGCAAATGGCTCTTTTAAACTACCCGCAGGGTTAAAAGCCCCGAAAAATCCCGAGAAAACAAAGGCAAAGAAGCCCAAAACACCGAAAAAGAAAGTGGCTCCTAAGGAAAAGAAAGTGGCAAAACCAAAAGCAGTCAAAGCCAAGCCTGCCTCCCCTAAAAAGGCAACTAAGGCTAAAGTTACTAAAAAAGCTGCTGCTGCTACTCCGAAGCCCAAGAAGCCTGTCGCTGCTAAAGCGAAGAAACCCGTTGCTGCTGCTAAGAAGCCAGCGGCCGAGAAACCAAAGAAAATACCTGCAAAACCAAAACCCGCCGCAAGTAAACCCGCCGCAGCCAAACCAGCAGCGAAACCGAAACCGGTTAAAAGCCCTGCAAAACCCAAAGCTAAGAAGACCAGCAAACCAAAAACGGTGGCTCCTAAAAAGGCAGCTCCTAAGAAAAAGTAAGAAACTGCATTCAGAAACTACCAACGATAACCCACCTACTTCCCCATTTAAACCTAAATTAAAACCAACGGTCCTTTTAAGGACCACCACTTTATCCGAAGAGCAATAACGGATTATGTGTATAAGGTAGTAGATTATTTGGCATACTTATTCTTCGGCTGGTTATTAATATCGACTATTCGACGCTGCGAAATCAGCCAGTACAAACTTTCATGCATATTTTGGAGAATGAGAATGAAACGTTGCAATATGGACTATTTGGCTTCTGCATTTTGGAATGAAATATTTCAAATACTTTGTAGAATAACTAAAATTCTTCTGTATACCACAACCACTCAATTTCAATTCTGATTGACGTTTTCAAGTAAGGAGCTACATCATACTCCCTACGCTCCAGCCACATATTGAGTAATTAAGTTTTTATGGCAATTAAAAGCAACTTTTTAAATATCATCACAACGTTGGTGCTAGAATAAATTTTAATTCAATTTATGACTCATTTTTCACTTCCATTTACACTTACTTAGATCCACTATAAAGTTTATTTTATTTTAAGGAAACATTTTACTTTTCGTAACGACAAAAAATATTAGCATGCAATCTAAATCTTAACATTAACACCTGTCTTCCCCTATAGGTGTAACAGATAATACATACTAACAGACTAACGTAATGTAGACTCTTAAAAGGTGTTAAAAAAACAATGTGATTTTATAGTATGTTATGTGATACTGCTGCACTTATTGTTAGGAGCAAACTGACAGCGTAAAATGAATGTTTGTGCATTATGTGTGTGGTCTGCATACTATACATACAGTACAAAACGCACTATCAGAATGTGTACTGAATGTGTATTGAAGTATGTACAATTATCCGAGTGCCCCAAACACGTTTAGGAGCCAATGAGAAACTCTCAGAGCCCTACGCCTACGTGAAGTACAAAGAATGTGAACATTGTGTAACTCACTACGAAGAAATATCGAAATGCTTATTATACTGGGTAGGGGTAGGTTGGGTGACTGGGTCTTAGTCTTGGGGGCGCAAGCAAGAAGAAATGCAATAGAAGATAATCTGGGTACTTGTTTAACCTTTAAAATAAAAACTCCATTGATTGTTTTCAACAGATCACAAATTCAAATACGCGTTAGCATTATTTTCAGTGAATTTACCCATCAAAATATGTTTTGTCGGGTCAGGCTGTTGGTTTAGGGGTTTGGGTTTTTCGTGGGTTTTGACCAAAACGCCGACCAATAAAATGTAAAAATCAAACCCACTGGGTTTTTGGGTTTTTACTAAATCCAAAAACTGCTAATTTATGCACATTGTTGGTGGAAATTGTTTAATATTAAGATTAGATCTTACTACTACTACCTTCATTTCCCATGTAATCCAACGTCGCCGTCGATATAATTCGTATGCCGAAATATACCCTATGCTTAATACATGTGCCAAAAACTCGAAACCAATGAAAAAATCCATGGGTCGGGGTTATCGTCGAAAAACCCTCGGTTTTTCTTTCCCTGTGTCGGATAGATGTGAAGCCTAACTACAGGGTGTGTCTTCATGTCTGTATGTTTGTATAAATCTATCTAATCATTTTCTTTATATTAAAATTTAAAACATATTTTTGGCCAGAACATTGGTTTGGACATCTGGTGTGGTTGGTGCAATCTGTTTTTCTAAGGTGAACGTCTCGCTAGTTTTTATTTTTCAAAATTCCATCAATATTGGGATCAAAAGGCAAACTGAATATGAAATAGCGACGGCGCCTGCATAACTACAATCTCATCCCTCAATCCTTCGTATTCATTCAATTATAACTTTTATATCTCTTCGAGCAACCATCTAATGAAAAACATTCTCGTAGCCGACCTCACGATTTCCAGCTTCCAGCTCTACTCTGTAACAACACAATAAAGTGAATGTACTGCGTTTCGTAGAAATTGCGTATGAGTCAATGCTCTTATTCGACGCTTGAACGTCCGCACTTTACCTTAAATGAGCAGCCGCCCCCCCTTTCAATTCATTCTCTTCATTGTCTTCGTTGGAATCGTTTCTGCCTGCTCTTCTTCAGAAGTTGTTCCTGCTAAGTTGCTACCATGACCGGTCGTGGAAAGGGAGGAAAGGGGCTCGGAAAAGGGGGCGCCAAGCGTCACAGGAAAGTATTGCGTGACAACATCCAAGGTATCACGAAGCCTGCCATCCGTCGTTTGGCCCGTCGAGGAGGAGTCAAGCGTATCTCTGGTCTCATTTACGAAGAAACTCGAGGTGTGCTGAAGGTATTCCTCGAGAACGTTATCCGTGATGCTGTCACCTACACGGAACACGCAAAGAGGAAGACTGTCACTGCTATGGACGTCGTTTATGCTCTGAAGCGTCAAGGCAGAACCTTGTACGGTTTCGGAGGTTAAACGCTGGATTGAATTCGGATTGATGGACTGGCCCCGGTTGGATTTGATGATTGATTTGTAAACCAACGGCCCTTTTAAGGGCCACCAAATTTACCTGAGAGCAAAACATAATATGGTTCATATAATTATACATAAAAAATACCTTATATAAGAATCTACATAATTTTTTTCAATAAAATATTTAGAAAAACCGTTTACATTTTTTTTGCGTATTATCACAACGTATGTATTCATTGCATTGTGCGTAACTATAAGTGCATTCGCTTCTACACGCATAGTCAAGTTCTACATACATAAAAGTCTCACAGTTCCCCATATTGCATATTTCGTCGTTTTTCACCGTTTTAAGGAACGATATTGCAAATTCTGTTAATTAAATTATGATTGTACATACTCTCTTCGTGTAACAAAATGAATTCAACAATTAAATTTTATTGCGCATTTGATAAATTTAGAAAAATGTGAATAAAATTGAATTCTTTGGAGAAAACAATTCAAAAACATGCGAATTGTGTATAAAATCGAATTTATTTCATTTTGTGAATAATTTTAATTTGAAATAGTAATTGTTTAACGGTAATTTTTACGAAATTTGGAATTGTGCGTTTCTACAACGTCCGAACAAACCCCCATTTGTTCACATATAGAATTTTTCTGGGGGAATAACTGAAGCAGGAGCATTGTTCCGTTACTCTTTCTCCCACTAAAGCTACTCTATACTGGCTCCCTACTCCTATAAAAGCGAAGCTTTCAAAATGTTAGATGATCTGATGTACGTACACCGTTGAGCTGAGAACATAACCTACGAAGAACGCAATTTCGTAATGCCCCAACATCATATACACGTAGAATATAGAGAAATGCTTTCTACAAAAGTGCCATCAGGGAATAATTTATGTATTTACTAGAGCTCGGACAATTTATTTTAATTTCAACTCATTCCATTTCATTCATTTACCGAAAAATGAAAAAAATCGAAAAATGAAATGAAATAAAATGGTCCGAGTTCTAGTATTTACTAAAACAGCAAAATCTGTATTTATTTATGTTCTTTTATCTAATGCTTAGGCTTAAATGCATGGAAATAAATTTATTCTCTCCATTATTGGAGTTAGTGCCGATTTGAGGTACCAAAATAATTCATTCATGCAAAAAAGGAAATAGCGTAACTATACGAGAGTACACTGATTGTGAGTAGTGTTGTTTTCTCTCTAAACGGTTCGGCAACAGGACGTAACTTCATCCATTGTAATTACACTGGTTAACAATTCATAGTTGTACTAGTAGTAATAGATATTGCTCGATCTCCTACACCGTTTGTTAGACTTTATATTTATAGTGCTATATTTGAAGATTTTTTCGAGGTCACAAACACAATTTTTCTGTAGCTGAAAAGAGTTTTTTCTATTACCACAAAAGGTGTCCAAAATATTTTTTATTGCCGCAAAAGGTGTCCAAACTGTTTCTTTTAAATTTCATTCCCGCAAAAATATAAGCGCGAATATTTTTATCTTTGAATCAGACGAATTCAGTTTTACATCAATTTCTTCTCAGATCAATTTGAGAGCAAGATCAAATGCAAAAATCTAATATAGACACAATTAGACTAAATTTACAAACTCGGACAATTTAGATTCGTCTTTTTCTTAGGACCAAAAACTCACAAACGGGAGATTTAGCTGGTCATTCCATGCCAAAGACAGGAAGAAACAACTATTAAAGGTACTGTTCAAATTGTTTTACCATATTGAACTAATAAGCAATCCAAATCGAAATAGTTCTAAATTCTTTCACTTTATTACAACGAAGAGATTAAGATTTTTCCATAATTTCCAAATTACACGTGCATATTGTTCTAAAATCAAGCAGCTGAGAAAATTCACAGGTATGAAGGGTTAAAATACAAAAAAATTAGTATCAATGAAGAGGTAAAGGACCTACGGTAGAATCTACTCAAGTAAATTATTACAATAATGTTTAATTTTGTAGTTAGATATTTGCTAACAGATCTGTAGGCACTACCGAATACAAAACGTAAAACATTGGTACATACACACAGACAGTATCCCAAGAAGGCTTATATAAAAGAATAGATTATGGATTATTTTAATTGCAATATTAATTTAAATTACTACTTAATACGCTCACAGCTTTTTTTAAAAAAACTTATTAATAATTATATCTAACTTTATCGTGTCTATTACTTGTACTAGAAATTCGACAAAGTATGTACAACGTACTGTGCCTTGATAAATTTTCATTATAATGTATTGCGTAATACATATTAATATTGAGTCATATTTATAAACTAGAGAATGAATGGCATTGCTGGCCTTAATACTACCATTATTAATGGAAAATAAATATGCAACAGGTTAAGAGCGACTGGAGAAGCTATCTTGAGATTCCTGTGAGTTACTATCAAGAAATTCTCGTTCTAACGCTTCAGCCATCCAATCATCTTCCTGATTACTATCCGCTTCATCGTCATCGGACGAGCAGTGAGCTAAATTTAAACATTCCAAATCACTAGGAAGAGGCTCTCCTCTTCGAAATTTTGCACTTAAAGGTTCGTCTTCGGTTTCCGTTTCAGTTTTCGGCATCCGCTTTCTTTTATTAAAGTTTCGTGAGTCTTGAGATGAATCCAGCTGCTTTGCATCTAAAAAAAGGCAATCAATGTGTCAAAATCAATTTCGTTTTTAAATAATCAACATATTTCACTTATGTGTATATATGTATATTAACGTCAGAGATCATTTTGGAGAATTAAATAGGAGTTTACGCCTTACATACTGGCAGTCGCACACCATTATGGTATATGACAAATATTGATAACCTGATTCATCAGTCGTAGAATCTTTTGCAACGCGTGTCACAGGAGCTTCTATAGATGTGCGTGGTTTCTTACGCCTAGTTATTCTTTCTTTTTTACTCTTTGATTCACTGTTATCGTTATCACTTGAACTGCTTTCTGATTCATTGCAAATATCATCAACTTCGTTACCCATACTTTCGATTTCATCCATAGAGAAACTCAGAAGGGGATTAATGGTGTCCATAAACCGACCACTAGGTGTTCGTTCCTTTCTTGAACCAGGAATTTGTTTGTTTTGTGCAGCCGACACTAATTATATAATTTTAAATATATAGCAAACCAAAAGACACAAATTTTCATTCTTGAGAAAATAATTTGTGCACTTACCTTTACTAGTGAATACATCTGAATCTTGTGAATCAATTGGACTAATGTAATCAAGTTCTTCACTTTTTGGATAATGTAATGACAATTCAGGACTGGAGCAGTGAGCAGGAGGGTTACGCTTAATATTGGACTTTTTATACAGCGGAAATAGTCTTTCATCTACATGCTCCCATCTTTCGGCACAGCACCAGAGCCAGTTCGGTGTAACAATTTGAATACCTTTATAACGACGAGATTCATTTACTTTTGCTGTTCCCATTCTTGCTGCCACTATATGTGTTGTGGGAATTTCTGGACCATTAGAGGCTCCTTGTTTTAATGGTGGAATTATTTTGTCGTGGACTTGAGCTCCTAAATTTACCGCCACGGCATATGGTCGACTCTTTGCTAGTGGAATTTCTGTAGGGACAACTCCACTAAACACTATGCTGCAACCCTAGTATATACAAATATAAAATTAGTATGTTTAATAATTTTTAAAATAAGAGCAAGAATAATGGTTCAGTTCCACTCAACGAACAGCACTTACTTTTAAAACTTTCCGACGCACATACGGTATCACATGCTTTATGTCGGGCACTTCGGCGTCACCGCGACTCTGATTCTCCTTTAAAAGATTATAAAATGCTTCGTGTATCGACTCCAGTATTGTCTCCAGGTACATTAAATAGTCATCATGATTTGGCGTGACAGTGTCTTTAGAAAAGTCTCCGTCAATTTTTGCAACAACTGGGTTATCATCAACTTGAGCATCTGCTTCTATTTTGCTTGTATCAATTTTCAAATCTGATTTATCTTTAGAAGTTTCCAAGCCACATTTAACTGTAGAAGGTTCCACGTCCGATTTATCTTTAGAAGGTTCCACGTCCGATTTATCTTTAGAAGGTTCCAAGCCACATTTATCTTTAGAAGGTTCCAGGTCCGATTTATCTTTAGAAGGTTCCAAGCTACATTTATCTTTAGAAGGTTCCAGGTCCGATTTAGCTTTAGAAGGTTCCAAGCCACATTTATCTTTAGAAGGTTCCAGGTCCGATTTATCTTTAGAAGGTTCCAGGTCCGATTTATCTTTAGAAGGTTCCAGGTCCGATTTATCTTTAGAAGGT
>JABASC010002085.1:0-19271 GCA_019776185.1 Plutomurus gul | reverse complement strand
TTTCCTATCATCTGTCTCACATGACACGACACGACATGACACTGACTCAGTTGGAGAAGTTGCAGCAGCAGCACCTTCGGTCAAATCCAGGAAGCATTTTATCATATATTTATATACTATGTAGAAGGGGCGTATCCAATAGAAGGATTAACTAAATTAACAAATAAATGTTAGGGCACTTCCCCCAGTCCCCTCCCAGAAACTTTTTCTGGCTACGGCCCTGACATTTAGTTATGTCTATATATATGGGTAGTAATATTATAGTAAGTGGTAGTAGGTAATGGTAATGATTGAGTGCAATGTGGAATCGAGTCAAATGAACTAACTAATGTCATGGCATATCAACTGAGAGGGCAGATTAGTGTTGGTTGTTAGACAGCTCAATTATCCCTTTTAATGACTTTAGCCGAGTTCACTTATACTGTTGCGCAGTAACTGTGTACAGTCAGTCAGCTCTGTTTCTCAATCAGCAGCAGCAGCCACCACCGTTGCCTAACCCCCTTCCACGTAGTATAATGCTCTCTTCATCATTGCATCCCTTCTGCAATTTGCTTCCATTGATTGCAGTCGGCCAAAAAATCAAAATTAGAGATTCTCATTCTTTTCAATCAACTCGATGAGGTTGCTAACTAATTTTCACGTCTTTGCCAATTTTCTTGCGTAATCAATGCAAATATGCGATATACGACCACTGCTATGATATATTGTGCAAATAAATGCAATTATAAACAAAAGCTATGATGCACTGCATCAGAATATAATTGACTTTTCTGTTTAGTAGAGTGCAGCCTGCAGAGATGGAGTCGAAATTGACGAGTACAAATATGAAAGAGTGCCCGCAGGAGACACCGTGGCTGTCTCACAGAGAAAAGCGCCTACTACTTATGCAGATATAGGGGTGACAGTGACAGGACAGTTGAGACACATTTGTTGTGCGCCGTACAGATTCCTAGTAATGCTTGATGCAGCAGTGTAATTCATTTACGATTCGTATACGAGGGGCACATTGTACGTACCAGCAGCAAACTTATATTACTTAACTTAGTAGGCATCTGTATAATCTGGATGGTTGGGAAGATATAATGTGTTTTACTCTATTTATATTACGTGACGTGCTAGTGTATTTTACACGGTTACACAGTACACACGGGAAACATGATGCAATTCTGTCTCTTGTAGTAGTATATTATATTATGTACGAGATATGATATGCAAGAGTTATAGTAATAGTTACTTACATAATATTATAGTGCAATATGCAGATTGATTCTGTGTGTGTTGGAAGCAGTAGAGGAGAGTGTATGATTTTTGGATGCGCAGCAGATACTTAAACATTGTGTATGTTTGGGAGTGGGTGATTGAATGTCTTTGTCGGTGGTCGACTCGTCGAGCCTACGGGTTCTTTTGAGGTGCTCTCCTGCTGACAGATGTCCACCTCCCGCTGAGTACAACATGAGATGTTTCTCCACCCAAACAGACCTGCCAACTTCTCAGTCACTCGTATAAGATTCCTATTATTCTCATAGTCATCCTGCTCATCAACTGCAAAACTGTAAATTAGAAAAACAAGGACTGTGAGTGAGGGAACGGAGAACTACTGAATAGAGAGTGAGTGAGTGAGTGAGTGAGTGAGTGAGTAGTGCATGGTGCACATAGAGAAAGAGAAAGAGATGAGGAAAGGAGCAGATTCACGAGAACATGAGCACACAATGAGAGACAAGAGCTTTTCAGATATCAAGTAGATTTGATGTCAGAGCCTAGTCAGGCATTAGTATTAGTGCAACGTAACCTTCTTCATTGAGCTGCGCTCAGTCGAGTCTCAGTCAAGCTGAGAGTACAGCCAGGGTTTCGAAAATCACACTTTTTCAACTTAAATCCCATCACAGTGTGATTAAATGTGCTGGGATTAATTATTAGTCACTGTCTCTTAAAATTTGTGGATCACATTAACCACACTGTGATGAAACGTTTGATCACAGTAATTAATCCCAGTGTGATAATGACAGGGGAAACCCTGAGTAGCTACAGTGCACAGGAGATACAATAGAATGACTTGTCACTCTTGTCTCGTCTCATCTATAGGATTCTCTCTATGTACTTCTGTGTGTATGAGATTCGGTATGTGATTGCAGCTTTCAACTCTTCTCAACTCTCATTCATTGAATTCAACGATGTCGTTTTCTCTCTTGTGATCAAGTGACAGCTGTCTATTACAGTCAACAGTCTCATCCAAGGCTCTCAACTCAACTTCAGTCTACTCAAGTCCCCAATCATCTCACTTCTGCTGTCACCCTCCTCATCTCCACAGCCCAAAATGCCCGCATATTATTTCCAACTTTACTACCTTACCACCCAAGGCTTATTGTGAATTGTAGACTCTGGCGTATCTCGCAGCTTGGGACAAGGACAGACTTAACCTTCAAACTTTAGCCAATTTCCAGCTATTTGCACGCTTCCACTTCCATTCTACACAAAAGCAGAATTATCCATAACGTTTTTTCTCCTTTTGAAGTGTTTCATACTTTATTTGGTAAAGGTGAGGGATTTTAATTTTTCTTCTTGTCTGCCAATGCTAAGATATTAATTAGTAAATCAATTTTAATGTTTTTTCACCCACGGCAATTTGAAGAGAGGAAAGTCAAAGTCGACCTGCTATTTGTTACCATGTGTTAAAGGTATTGGAATACAGATATATTTAAAATGAGCTGCACACACCATCGATTGTTAAAAAAGCAATATTGCGGGAGAAATTGTATTATAAAATAATGATGACGAATAACATGACACGATACAATTTCACAAAGAAGTCAGGATGAAATTACATCTGTTAAATATAAGAATAATTATTTGGCCAGTAAAAAATATTTTGTGTGGTGGTGAGAGTTGAAAAATGAATTGAATGGTGAGTGTCTGGTGGTTGAAGATAACAATGTGTCTTGGTGAATGCATGAATGGGAAAAGAGGCTTCAGCTGAACTGAACTTGTTTACCCGAACGACCTGTCATGTCCCATCCCGTCAATCAAAATGCATAATAATGACCGTGAAGCGGAAGCTTGCTCGTCCATTCGTAATTGCGGTGGTGGTTGGTTGTGATGAGGGTCTGTAAGACATCCAGTTGACATCACCAATTCAAAAAAGGTTGAATTACTTAACACTATTGAACAAAGGTGAGCTTCACTAATGAGAATAGCCTATATGTAATAATATAGAAACTTTTATAATACATTATTCCCCTTTTAAATTTGCATAAAGTTCCTACTTGGAAATTAATGAAACGCGGTTCGACTGGAGAAACTGTCCAAACATAATTGCAATTTTAAAAACTAACGTGTACCAACATGTGAAAATGAATTTTAAAAACACTTTCACCAACCATGTTTATAGCATGGGGGAGTGCTCACCGACTTGCCACTATTGAAATAAATACTTAAGATTGCTCATTTAATATGTTTGTTTATTGTGGCCGTCATTCAGTTGTTCGCCTTTTCATTTCTGCTGCTTTGTAATCAATATTTTCTGTGTGCTGAAAGAAATGAGTGACTGATGTAGTATTTACAGTGAATGAGGCTTCGTGTAGGCGCTTTGTTGCCCTCTTGCATTATAATCATCGTCGTCCTTTGTAGTAATTTCATTTTACGTTCTGTCCATTGTCCCTATAGACACCTTTTATTTCCTGGCTATAGGTATATAGGCACCTGGCACTACCATTTCTCCTTTGCACCGAGTTTCTCCCGACTGTTTTCTTTGAGATGACGGTGAATTGTCCATCGTATAATAGTTTATTGTATTGCAATAAATATAATGGGTCAATCTTCTTGTTTCGTCTGTAATACGGTATATATATTTCTTATCAATGGAATCTATAAGGTATTATTATTGTAATCTTGCTTGTTGGAACACACATACAAAATGTAGAACAGAGTAACCCCAAGATCCATTGTTTTCCAATTACATTATAAGAAATACAAATTACGTAATAAAATGGAAACGGACCTGAGTGGCCATGACTGTTTCAAATATGGACTACGAAGAAATATGCAGAGTACAGAGAAGAGAATATAAAAATTCTCTCGATCGCCATAAAAATGTGTTTACAGAGATTTCAGAGGAAGAGATGAGTTTCATCCAAAGATCACAAATGCAATAAAAAGAGAGTAAAGAAGAAGCCGCTCTGTGAAGAAGAAGAAGAGAAGTTGAAGCATTAAAGTCTTTCTGTTCGGTTCACTTTGACTTTGACTATCTGGTGTGGTGCTGGTGCTCCTCTCGTCCATAATTCTTCCTTATCGACATGGACATAGTCATAAAGATAAAGACTCTCTATAATTGCCACTAAAGAGTCATTGATTCATGATGCTGTGTGATGTGAGGATGCCATGCAACTATGTAATCAAAATGTCAGACCCAGTCCTTCCTCTTTCTTCTTGCAACCTCATTCACTTAGAAATGTACGTAAAACTTTTTCCTATGCCAGGTACGAGTACAACCTAAAGTCTACGGAATGTAAATCCCATAAAATGTGTTGGGTCGTTCAGTTGACGACTTTGAGAATTTAATGGGGATTTTCAGAGAAAACAGAAGCAAAGCATCCCCCATGTGTCAGTCTCAGCCACATGAACAATTGAACAAGCACGGCTCGCAACCTTATTATTAATAAGTAAGTCGAGAGAGGAGGAGACTAATTGCTAGTCTGTAGATTTTACGCTAAATGACTACGTTCAATTGTAATTACTTTCCATGCATTTGATTACTGCGTAGTACAGTGCCTACTATATGTTAATAATTATTATTCATCAATAAACAATAAATAATCAGATTGTTTTAAGGTTGGAAACGGAAATTTCTATTAATCACAAATAGAGATGGTTCGAAGAAGAAGAATTTTTAATACACTTAATCATAAGTCAAAAGGATTCATTGTTAACGAATTTATTGGTAAATGGTTGGAATGAATGCAAATGCCAGTAGGTAGTTAAATTAATGGAAATGTCAGATCTTGTCATGAATATCAAAAGATCATCAAATCAAAGTGGATCGTCAAGTCCATTCATAATGCTGTTTCTTCTTCTTTGTCGAATTACTTAAGACTTGACTTTAGTGCACTGTGAAGAGTCAAGCCGCCTATTGCCCTCATGAGAAACGACTGACCCGACTAACTGTCTTCTTCTCCTTCTTCTTCTTCTGCCTGCGAGCATAAAAATTAATGATGGTCATAACATCGTCGTTAGATAAACAGTCAAGCACATGAACTCTGCACACAGAATCCATTGGCCAATGGATTGATTAATGACTTGATTCGAAAGATGTCTGATTAAATTACATAAAATTAAATTGCTCTTGTAGAAAAAAAAATCGAGAGAAGCAGTTACTTTTATAATCATAAAGGACAACATACAGCACACAATAACAAACAAGAAGGACAACGTACTGTCTCTGTAGTAAATACAAGTTTCTGCTTTTATTGCTCATTTGGAAATAAAATTGATCTATAAATCCAAGTGGTTAAATATGAATTTAATAATAAAAGTGAAGACCATCGTCAACGATTCCTCACTTTTTTCTCACCTACCCCCCAGCTTGGGATTTTATTTATTTACTGAAATTAAGGCTGACGCTTTGTCATTGTGTGTCTGAAGTATTTACATATTTTGATGGTAACAGGTAAATAGTAAGCAGAAATGTTTCTACTGTGAAATTGTGATTCTTGTATACAGCAATAAATATCCCTGTGCGCCTGAGAGATGATATTAAACGTTATCTACGTATGGATATGAAATAAAATCACCGTTTAGAATTCGCGAAGCAGGGAATGCGTGGGTTGTCCCTCTCTCTAGTTTCTGAGTGAAATGGACTTGTTTGGCTAACTCGTTTATCTGCCATCAGTAGTCATTACATGTGAATGCTAGTTCATGCATTTACATATACACATAGCATTGTGTAAACTATGAGGGCCTTAAGATGAGATCATATTATTTTGTAGAATACATGGCAAGTCCGTCAAGTTGCGTTCACAAGTAGTCAAGTGAAGCGTCGAGCAGCTCTCTGCTCAAGTGGTTCAGTAGTAGAAGTAAATTGTAGTTTGACGTGATGCTGGTCCGGTCAGCGTTTCGAAAATAACACTTTTAAACCTAAAATCCCATCACAGTGGGATTAAACACTGTGATTAAATGTGATGGAATTAAATGGATAGACCCCATCCCTTAATTTGATCATAGTATTTCGTAAATCACACTTTTCAGCTAAAAATCCCATCACAGTGGGATTAATTACCCGTCCCTATCCCTTATAAGGTGCAGATCTCTGTGATTAAACGTTTAAAATTATTTTATCACAGTAATTAATCCCACTGTGATAATCACAGTGGAAACCCTGGGTGTGGTTCATGTCTCTGTTCGTAGTTGGTGTGTTTGTGGCAAAATTTGTGGTTGCACTTTAAATGGCTTCCTATGGTTTCCTTTGCGTCTCTGGCTGACTCTCTGTGGTGCATCCTTTTGTGACTGTTCTCTCGTTTCCACTGATTTCTATGCTGGCTTGGCCTTTGCTCTGTCTGTGCATTCCTTTCCTATGAAAGTGTGTGCAGTGGAAAGCACTGCTTTTGGGTCGTTGTTGTTGTTCTGTTGCCTGTAGCTTTGAGCAGATGCATTGTACATTTTGTGTGTGTGCTGCTGCTGCTGGTGGTGGTGGTACGGATTGTGGATGGTTGGTTGGTTGGTGTGTGTCTTTTTGCCATTCTCTTCGGAGTTGATGAATAAATAAAGCTATCTAGAGACTCATTCATCTTCTTCTATCTGAAGTCTCATAAATTTCGGCTTCCCTTTGAACTCGGAGTAGCAAACCTCTCCCAAGGCTCTCTATCTACAAATATTATTCACTAATCAACTACATCTCACAAACACCACTCGCTATATATTCTGTACACACAGCATAGTGACTTATCCCCTCCCTATATACTTGTTACATAAAATATGTAGTTAAACACGTTTATATGTGGACCTCATGGAAAATCAGTAGTAACTCTCCATTAAGTGGGTTCTTATTAAAAATGTGCCTTTTATCGTCCTACCCCACATTAAGTTTCGTAGAAATGTTCATTTATTAAGCGCAATAATTTCTTTTATAACAAATTAAAAAATGAGAATTTCTGCGTAGATTCATTTTTCATTTTTCAATGACGCACTCTCGTCTCAATTTTCTGTTTTTCAGAGAAAGCTCAAGTATTTCTGCTCATGCAGTGACACAGGAAATACAATAATTTTATTAGAACAAACCAAATTTTAAAACTCAGATAATTTAATATTACGGACTTTAGAATATAAAACTCATTCGTCCATGTTGCTATTATATAACCTACACTACAAATTGATTTACTATTCCATTAAAAACATATTAAATTCCAATCACTATCAAACTTGACATATAAATATTTTAGCATAAATACTCAAAGGATCAAATTTATTTCTAACCATATGTGTGTACATGACGTTAACGCCTCTATTTCCAACAGTATCGGAATTAAAGAGAAAAATGAGTTCAAGGAAAGGCAAATAAGCTTTTACCTAAATAATGTGATATGCAGTAAAAACCAACTTCAAGTTTTCCAAGGAAAGATTTCTTCCTAGCAACTTTGAACTTAATCTACATTTACATACGACTTGAACTAATAATAATAAGTAGTACAGTGTATGTAGTATACAATTTACGTGAGTGAAGCAATATACTGTACTAAATGTATTGAAGGCACTTTGACAGTCCCCGAGTGAATGAAAGAGAGAATGGTAGAGCGCAGCAGAGAGACAAATGCATTGAAAAGCGAAGAAATCTTTTACAAAAGTTTCCTATGGCAATAGAAGTGGAAGTAAGTATTTGGCTGACTCGACTCGACTCACCTAACTCTCCGCGTATACCCGCGACATACTACAACAGAGCAATGCAACAACAAAAGACTTGGGCATCCTGTCGAGTTCTGCCAATTGACAAGCTGGCCTGTCCCTGCTGAACAAATTCAAAAAGAATGCCATCATTAACACTGACATTTCACAACAATTCAAGAATTATTATTTCCTCCCTTTTATTTCCACTCTATGCACTTCCCCGTGTCCACTAACAAACAATAAATCCTGCAATCGCTATCACCTCCAACACAACAACACAACCCCATTCCTATGCATTGTGCATTCTAAAGTGCCATAGATAATGTACAGACCTATAGATTCCCTGTGCGTAGGTGGTAGGGAAAATTTCAGCTTTTCGGTTGTTGGTGTTGTTGTGAGGTCCTTTTGCACTCGAATGCTTTATCTGAGTTACGTAATGAAATGCTTCCATTGTGTAGAATTGGCCAAAGCTATACAAGCAGGGTTTCGGCTGTGATTATCACAGTGGGATTAATTACCGTGATCAAATATTTTTAAATGTTTCATTACGGAGGACGCTTGGTGTGATTAATGTGATCTATTTGTTATAGAGAATAAAAACTATACATTTAATCACAAATCACAACATTTAATCCCACTGTGATGGGATTTTAACTGAAAAAGTGTGATTTACAAAACCCTGGGTGATAGCATCAATAGGTAGAGTACTAACTTTTCTATACTACCTATATAAATAGGAGGAGCAGGGAAATAATGTATGTGTGTAGTAAGTGTATAATTGTGAGTGTGCTATAGGTTTTTATATGAAAGAGAGAGAGTTTATAGATCAAGACACAGCTGAGAAGATCATTCACACGCTATCGGCCTCGTGGTCAAATTGCCAATAAATAACCCATAGCATCTTCCACTACATAGATTTTCTCGCAGTAAAAATGTCACGGCTGCCATCAAAGCCCAAGTCTCGGAAGATTCATTCCCCGCCGTTACATTAGCCAGCCCCACATCACACCACATACGTACTCACGTCCTTCTCTGCCGAGCGAACACAGCACCACACAGAATGCAGCAGATCGAACAATTTCTCCGCTCGCGCTCTTCCTCTCCCTTTTCCACTTCTAATGCTACAACGTTCACAATTCTCCCGTTTTTTCCCCCATCTTCCACACAGAAGGATATTCTCAACGCTATGTACTTAAGTATGTGCATTAGAGGCATTTGTAGCTACTAACTATTGTAAGATTGTTAGTACGTGCCCTGGCATGTTGTGCCAATCATAGATCCTTAAACGGAAAGCAAAGCAAAGCAAAACCACACACTTGTATTTTATAGAGAAGATCCTACTCCGGGAGAATAAAAGTATCCAATAAATCCCCTGCACTCCACGTTCACAAAGATACCTTTTAGAATGAGATGGGATCTGTGATCTGATCTGATCTTACACAAGTCTAGACCGAGACAGCAGCCATACTATTATTATGTGTCTCTCTCTCTCTTTCTCTAGTAGTTCCGCTCACTAGCTGTACAACGGTTACTTACTATATACTAATGTGTGTGTGAGAGAGAGAGCGAGCGAGAAGAAACGGTGGAAATCGTCCGTAGGATTTTCCCGCGATAGAGAGTGAGGGCGATGTCACGTCAACATTAATCTCTTTGGCAGAAAAGCTCACGTTCACGTCTCTCAGAGCCAGAGAGAGAGAGAGATGAGTAGGCTGCTGGCATTGTGTAGCATTGGTGGTGGTGTTGGGTGAAAGCACGGGAGAAAAGCGAACCAGAGGAACATGACAGAGTTGAGCTCTCAAAAGCAGACGTTTTGAGAGACGCTGGAGCCATTTAATCAAAGTTGTCGGCAATGGGAATAGAAATGGTGAATTCATACTGCGGGGCCACTCACTCTCTCTCTCCTACAAACTATATGGGCTTTGATGTGAAATGAGCCGGCGGTGGCTGCAGGGAGTCTTCGGCGGCGATTGTTATGGGCGCCAGGCCAGCGGATATCTAATGGAGAGCGAGAGAAGAACCCGGCACTCCAATCAAATGAAACAAAAGGAAAATGATAGTCTTTTCGTCATTTCTCTCTTTCCTGCACTCTACTTAGCTGCATGAATGCTCATTTCATAATGCACCTGTGCTCCTCCTCAAACCAAATCATAATCATCACACAAATAGCATATGCCTGTAACTTCTAACTAGACTCGCTCAGTGCTCTAACTACTACCAGGGTTTCTTAAATCACATTTATCCCATCACAGTGGGATTAAATACTGTGACTTGTGATTAAATGTGATGGGATTAATCGCTTATAACAAATAGATCACATTAATCACACCAAGGGTATCTGTTTTTAAAAACATTTGATCACAGTAATTAATCCCACTGTGATAATCACAGCCGAAACCCTGCTAGGAACAACATCCGAGGCATTAGACAATAAATGCAACAATCATCTGCTCAAGTGCATTATTATTATTGAAGCCACTTACTTAGGTAGACAAGAGAAGACGCAGAGATTTTCGCTTCGGTTGTTGTCTGCCTATCGGCATGGCTGGCATTCTGTTCGTATTATTTATCCTGTTGTTGATGGTTAGAGGTAATGGTGATGTGTATGGAATTGTCTCTGATTAGAGGTGCTACACACACACAGAGGGTCGAAGAAGAGAACTGGCTCACTGACTGACACTGACAACATTCGAGTTGAGTGACTGGAGGCCAACGGCAGATGAAAATGTGAAATACAATATGTACTTACTTATTTAGAAGCAGTGAGACGTCGTTTGGATGGGGATTCACAGTTAGAGCATTGCAATCGGAATGGAAAAGTAGTGGTAGGTAGTTAAATGGGGGAAAGACTGACATTGTTGCTCTGATGTCTGGTAATGCATTGTTGTAATGATATGTTATTAGAAGGGCTGTTGCTGTTTGTTACTGAGAGAAGATGAAGGGAGGCAGTGGCCCATTTACTTACTTTAGGGCCAAATCATAGAGATTTTCTTGACCAGCTTCACTTGTCATTACAGCATTTGTATTCAAAGACTGTGTGCAGTGCACTCAAACACAACAGTCTCGTCTCGGAGTAACTACTACCTACCTTCTGCATTCAATTCTGACTCTGTGTTCAATTTCCCTTTTGATGGGTATTTGTAATCATGAATTAGTATTAAGACTTTGTTGGGGAATGTGATGAGATAGAGGCACCCGCACTTAAACACTGGTCGTGCACCTACTATGTGATTTTCACCAACTGTTGTGTTCCATGGAAAATCGAATGTAGAAAGTTTCCAATTTTATTTCATAGATTCGTAATGTTTAGTGTATATCTTTTTGTATACATTCGTTCGGAGCAGAATGGGTATAAATAATTTAAAACACAAGTGAAATTGTGATTCGTGAAATTTCTGTCATAAAGAATAATTCGTCCTCGATGACCTAATAATATAGTGAAACATTATTTTATTAAAAATTATTTGTGCTGAGCCGGGGGCGTTTGCATCTAATAAAAATGTTAAATAATATATGTAATATTTATGAATTTAGTCAAAAGTTGTCAAAGTAAAGTTAAAAATAAATCTGGATGTTGTAGAAAACATTGTTATGAGAGCGTGCAATTAATAATCCTCATCTTTTTCCCTTCTTGGAAATCAGGATAAAATGGGGAACGGGTCCAATACGACACCGAAAATTTACACAATGTGAATCACAGCGCAGTATTAGCTTTCGAATTTCTCGCCACAAAAAAACTTACTTGTTAAGTGGAACAGTTCATATTTATGTTTCTAAATTCAAAGCAATACGAGTTTTACAAATTAGAATTATCCCATTTTATGAGCAAGATTTGGTTCAAATACAAATTTTCTTTTGCCTGAGTAAATTGTATTCGAAAAGATTAAAAATCTATATGAACCAGAAAATTTCGCTTGCTACAAAGGATTGAAAAAAAAAATGGTTGAATAAAATACATTGTATAAAATAGGCAGAGCAAAGGCCTTTACAACCAGCACTAAAAATTTTTGTAAACGTTTATTAATGGAATTTTTGATACATAAAATACTATATTCTATTGCGTTATTGCCCTATGACCGTTTTACAGGTCAGATAGATGAGAACTAACAAATTGGTCCATTTCTTAGACTGCTCTTACTTCCAGGAAGTTTCCTTTTCAGAAGAATCCCATTATTTTACCTATAATGATTAACCGAACGCCTGAATGTTTCTCTTCAAAATAGTAAACGGCGTTGTAATCGTGGTTGTAGGTCATTAATTTTTAATAGGTTAAATTACTTGTACGAACATTAGTTAAATATTTTCATTTATTTCATTAGTACATATTTTTGTAAATTTTCGCACCCCTAAACCCCCCCCCCAACACGGCACACGATACCAGTTTTACACCCATAAAAGGGGTATAAAAAATATCTATATTTGTCCACAGTGCTAAAACGTTAAGAATGATGTGTGCGTATATTTCACATGAATGTGTAAAGAACACAGGTAAATAATATTACATAATATGAAAGCACACAATATTAAAGTGTAAAATGTTTTCAACGTCATAGACAAGACACACTGGTTATAAATGCAGTTCCAGTTATAGACCAGTAACTGGGATCCATAGGCAGGGGAGCACCGTGCATGTTCTGAGTGATGTTATAGTTATGTTATGAGTAGACTAGTGCATTCTGTAGAAAAGGGCGAAGCGAAGAAATAAATTCACCTAAACTAATCGGGCGCTGTCACGATAACATTTGCCAGGGCCGTAGCTTTGACAGGCGGTTCATCTAATGTAGCCTCATGATAAATGATACACTTTTGGGGAGCTACTTTATAGCGCCCTTATTCCCTACATTCCTTCCTACACACAACACACTCTCACTGCACACTGATTCGTCTTCGTCTTTTTATCATCTGCACTTCTTCTTCTCCCTCTTTCATAATGCATGCGGATACACACACACACACACAGTACACTACATTACATGGTGCACACTCCCAATTCCAAAGAATACAGCGTCCAGCACGCAGTACACCAAAAGAGAGAGAGGAAAGTCAAGTCAAAGTCAAGTCAGCATATTACTTCCCATTTTAATCTATTGCATCTCATATTTTACTCCGTCGACCTCCACGCACACAGAAGACACACAGTCCTTTCCTCACAACGTACACAATATGCAGTTTCACTTTCGCCATAATATTTTTTTCACTCTTTTTTCCTTCCATCGTTCGACATGTAATTAGGATCTGTGCGTCTATACCATCACACAGCAGACACAATGCATTCTAATGCGAGACACCATATTATTTAACAAAATATAAGATGCTGAGACGAAGCGGTCCGCTCGCTTACTTGATTGTGTGTGTGCAATGCAGCAGGAGATTTAATCATGGATACAAGAGACACACATAGAGAGAGAGATGCATGACAGACAGACAGCAGCAGAAGAACTTTTCTCGATTATGCTGTGTCACGTGTTGGGTTTCATTGTCTGTCTTGTACTGTCATGTCAAATGTCAAGTCGTGCATGTCAAAGTGAGCGCAGTCACTACTGCAATGCATCTCTGTAGTAGTAGCTTCCTCCTCCTCCTCCTCAGACACATGCACACATGGTTATATAATATTGTGAAGGTATGCCTTATTACTATATACTGTGTAGTGGTGGTGCATGTTGTTACCTGGCAGGTACTGTGTGTGCTTCGCCTCTCGTCTCTGCTTTTCTTTGATGATGAAGTTGATGGACGTGGACATTTCCACTTTTTCAACCTTTTCACCATTTGCTGTGTGACGGCTCATTCGTTGCCTTCCTTATAAACTGACTTACCTTCCTCCCGCTCTCTTATGTAACTTCCTAGCTACCAACAATGAACATACGTTATATATATATCGTGTAGGTATAAAGAGTGCTGCTGTCGAGATCTGCTGTGCTCTCTTCCTCCAATTTCAATTTCCATTCCAATTTCATTCGTCCGTCTTCTTTTGAGTTGGTTAAGTCATGTCAATGCCAACTGAAGTCAAGCCAAGTCATAGTCAAGGCAATTCTTTCTCCTTTCAAAGCCAAAGACGCCAAAACAAAACGAGAGAGTTGGTTCTCCCTTGTAAGTAGTAAAGGAGGGAGGCAAAGAAGCCAGTCGACAGACAGACAGGTTGTTGACGTGACGGCCTCTTGCTCCTTTCTTTTCCCTTCAATTCACATCACCTACAAACTGACTGACTGGACTTGACTGTTCCCCCCCCACCTTCCCCACATCTCCCTGTCTCTGCTTCCCTTCTCTTATCCTATTAGAACAACTTGTGTAAAAAGAGCGACTGCCGACGAATTTCAATTGTAACCATTTCTTTACTCTCTCTCTCTCTCTCTGTGTGCTGTCATCTCCCTGCCTCGTGTCACGTCAACTCAAGCAATGTCATGTCATGTCAACTAACGTACATATACTTCCATTAAGCGTTTTCCATTTTAATTCCTAATTATTTCCCTATAAATGCACTCGTTGGTTTTTTTTGCATGGGAATTCTTATAGAAAGGCGACTATCTAAAAGTAATGAAACAATGGACGTTTGGTTAAAAGGGCATCTGGCTTTTGTCTGTCAATTGATTGTCAGAGAGTGGCACGTAGACTTAAACTTGTAGCCATTTCGACTGTTTTTCGCCTTGCAGTGGTAGAGCGATCTGTGCTGTACATAGTATAGTATAGTGTGTGTGTGTGTGTGTTGAGACAGTATATAGGGAAAAGTTGAAAGGAAGACAAGACAGGTCGGTTTGGTTGCTTTGCGATAAAATAAATGAGTGGTTGTCAAACACTCGACTTGACTACTCTTCTTCTGTCATGTCTTCTTTCTCTTTTGGTTGTCGAGAGTCGAGCAGTTCAGTCTTCTTGTCTTTTACAGCACTACAAACTATAACTCTTAGGCTAACAACTACAAATACATTGAAACCATCTCACTCAGTCAGTCACTCGTTCAGCAACGAAAAGTGTCTATGGGTTTCTTATTTGTATTTGGTGCTGGGGAAGAGTTGAGTCGTGTAAACGAGAGAGCGAAACTAAAGTGAACTTGAAATAGGAATGGAAAATGCGCGTATTACACATACTGACACGTAAACACACATAAGGGCTTAGTGGTACAGAATGGAAAGAACTGTGGCTGTAAGAGGAGTGCCCCGTGTGTCATTCAATAAACTGTACTATATAATGGTTATATGAACGTGTGTATTTCAAGTGTGGGTGTAGTATGGTTTTATATCACGTCTACAGTGCTATATATATGTATGTATTATGCATTTGTGTGACGCTGAGCTGAGATAGTTGTAAAAGTCTGCTGTGTGGCTATAAGTAGGCAGCAGTAGAAAGGAATGGAGAGAGTGAGTGCGATTGTTGAGTGGAAAAAGAGTCGGAAAGAGGAATCCGGTAGGCGTGTAAGTTGGTGGGTAAGTGGCAGTTGAGAGATCCGTAGGAAGACTTGGTTGATGGTCTCTGTCAGACTATCTGACACTCTCATCACTTCCTCTCACTCAACCTAAACATTACCTACAAAATACGCAATCCACATTATGTAGCAGTTCTCTGACTATAACACGTATAATACTATTCACTCACCTATATGGTATAGTATAAGGTAGTCTTGTTCAATGTTACAGTATTTAGGAAACTGCCGTCAAATTTTCCCGGAATAGTACAACTTGTATTTCTCTGTGACTTACACTTGTGTCAGAGTGTTCTTGTTCAATCTTACAGTATTTAGGAAACTGCCGTCAAATTTTCCCGGAATAGTACAACTTGTATTTCTCTGTGACTTACACTTGTGTCAGAGTGAAAGCAATGAATTTCTCCGTAGAGTTTTTTTCGCGGCGACAGCTTTTCTTAAAATTGCAACTTGCAATTTTTCTAAGAAAAATTGAAAAATGACAGGGATTACGATTTATCAAGGGATTTTTGCAACTCTGATAGATTACAATTTTTTACGTAATATTTCATATTGGTAGGAATTGTGCAAGGTCACTATTATTCTACGAAGAGTAGGATTGCAAAAAAAAACCTATTGAATTTTAATCGCACGTGATTTTTTTCTTAGTTACCTACTCTGTTATTACTAAATGCAATAATTACCGAGAGTAATTTGTCAAATTGCTTAATTGCTGCCAGGTGCGCCGCCAACCCATCAGACTTCAAACTTTGTGTGCAATTAGGTAAATTGTCGAGCTTCCAATTTGGAAACGAATAAATCATTTGTTAAAGGTAATATTTTTAGAATCCCATCAAGGGTACCTATAGAAAAAAAAGGTAAAATTAATATCGTCCATCAGCGACTTTAACGTTGATGTATAGGCAAAAGCTGTCATGTTGATATTTATTGTGCTACTATCTGTGTAGCATTTGATTTTGATTGTATAAGGAAATGTCAATTTATTACCTTCAGAAATCAAAGGAGCATAATAGCCCATTCGTAATAAGGTAGAAAAGAAAAGTGAGTAATCGTCAACGTGAATAATACTTTCAGTGTATAGCCTATCCAAAAGGAATAGGAATGTAATAATGGCCTAATGGCTAGTTGCATTGCACGTCTATGTACATGGTGTACATTGTATGCATGTCAGTTAACAATAAGCACAGTGGATATACAAAGTGAGTGAGGGGGGAACTTGGCTATTGACGTTTCGCATTGTAATATTCTGTGATGTTTGTGGTAGATATCTCTGATAAATGATAAATACATGTGATTACACCAGGTAAACATGAAAAGGAATGAGTGATTATCATTGTGAATTCTCATCTCGTCTTCTCATCCATCAAACTCAAGGGATTCTTTTGTGTTTTCGTCGTCGTCTTCTGCTCTTCGTCTATATGGACGCACGTCTTGACTTTTATGCTTTGTATTGTGCAAGAAGAAATCCTTCGTGGCTTAGCTCATACACTGCTACTACTTTATTACCTGTAAAAATATTATACCTAATTGCAAGTTTTCCTTCTCTCTACCTGTACCTACATTGTGTGCAGGGTTTCCGGTCCTGGGATTACCACTGTTTGATCACAGAGGACGCTTGGTGTGATTAATGTCTTCACAGTATTTAATCCCACTGTGATGGGATTTTATCTGAAAAAGTGTGATTTACGAAACCCTGTTTAGTAGATATTTCCATGTGCAGTCATTTTGTTGTTGTGTGTGAGCACTTTTCCTCAATGTAGTATGTATTGAGTATTGGATATTACATTGAGGTGGAAAGTAAGTCGACAGTTTGTTTGTGTCATATTTCATAGAACAGAGGCCGAGAGATTTATGGGCGAATGTCCATAATGGACGACGTTTCAGTCCACCCATAACTCCATATTTTCGATTCGACGAGAGAGCTCTTCCCTTCCCTCACGTTCCTCACCACCAGCACTATTTTTTGTCCGATCTTTACACATCCAGTTGATTGCGTTGTGTTGCTGGCCAGGTACACGGCGCGACAACGATATATTATAGCCCAGTGTGTTGTTTGTGGTCATGTTGTACTCTCTGTGTATAGTAAAGAGATACAAAGTAAGTGACTACCTTCATCTAATATGTTGCTCTAATGTTTCATATTAATTATATTGATTGATGATGGTCAAAAGGAAATAATTAGCCGTTGGCATGCCATAGAATAGAGTACGTGAGTCTTCTGCACTAGATGAACGGCTGCTTTCCTACTAAATGCATCCTACCCTATACTCAACTCACCATTAGTCATTACCTCATTCCCTTCTATTACTAATGTACAGACTGAAATGTGTCTACATCACTTACCAGCATAGTGTCTGTCATGTCATCCACATCCATCTAGTCTAAAGCACCTATTTACTATATAGACAGTATATACTATATGTAGTATATGTTATATAGTAGTAGTAGTAGTAGTAGTAATTCCTCCGGAGTAGATGAGATTCATATATTGGATTTCATGAGCCGATTTCAATTGTAATGAGAAAAGTGTACGTTGGGAGTTGGGAGATGAAATAAGACAAGAGAGGCCGAGATTGCTGGGAAGGTGTAGAGATCGTGTTGTGGACTGACTTCAGAGGGAAGTAAGTAGTTTGTGTGTCTGTTGCGGTGTAGGAGGGAGGCCGACAGGTCCTTTGTAAATGTATAATCACGCTCTGTCAAGTTCTGTGAAAGGAGCTTGACCCCCCGTCAACTTGAGATTAAACTTCTTTCTCAGCCAGTCAAGTCACTGGCAAGGCACAACTTCTAATGGAAATGTAATGGATGGTCTCTTTCTTTTCCCGACTCCCCACAAACGTCGTCCCGTCCGTCTCTCGCTTCTCATCTCCGCTCAACCAATTCACCGCCTAGACTCAAACGTATTTATGGATGTACCTACCTGCAGTTGGCACTCGATTCACTACTGACTGACTGAGCTGCCTCTATAATATAATATATATACATACATACTTCCAACTTTCCTTATTAAAATACTTGTGCTTACATCTATCTACATTTTCATAGTGAGGACGGATGTGAACGCTTTTTAAAAAAGGTGGTCAAACTGGGCAAATAAATTTGAGATTCTAAAGTCTGGACAAGTTTTTACTTTGAATTTTATCATTCGTAAAAATTTTTGCATGCCGCAGAATTTCCATTTTCCGAGGGCCACATTTTTATGCTCAAGACTTTTCTGTGTAAAATGCAGTATAAGAGTTAAACGTGTAATTCTGAATACCCCCAACGTTTTAATTTCTTGTTTACGGTAATGCTCTTTCCCAGTCTAGACTTTTCACTGGCATACGATCGCTTATTATACAATGTGTATGCAGCTCTTGTGTCTTCCGTGTTTAGCAGGGTTCGTCTGACCTGATCCAATAGTAGGAACGTCGATGCACGAACTTCTTACTTCACAAATCAAATAGGAGAATGGGCTACCAGCTCCCTTGCTCATTTCTGTCTTACCTTTTCTCTTGTGCTGGCTTTTGTTCTTCTGGCTGTTATTTATGTGGGAAGAGATGGCAGGTGAGACGAGACGATGTTTCATGTTTGAAGTACGAACCCAATTGCTTCGTAGATCGTCTTAATTCTCTCTCTTTTTCAATTCAACTGAAACACCTTGACGTGAAATGAGTTGTTGTTGTTGGTATTACCTGAGGATAATCATAGGATTACGAGTGCACCAGCTTTTAACCCCTCCTTTTGATTCCTCATTGTGTTTTCATATTTTCCTAAGCGATTAGGTAATTTAGATTTCCTAAAGATTATTATTATTTAATGTTACTATGCAATGAGCTTGAGACGAAATTAGATTTTTGGATTTAATGGAATACAAACTAGCAAACAACTCAAATTTAAATCAGGTACAGTTTCCTGAAAATTGCTAGTTAAGGTCTAACTGTATATCTGATACCCGCCGAAATCACCAAGGTTCAAATTTTTGATAAAAATTTGAAAAAGTGCCAATAACTTCTGT
>JABASC010002084.1:0-19273 GCA_019776185.1 Plutomurus gul | reverse complement strand
AGGTACTTTATTGCACTTCAGCAAAAAAAACTTTGTCTTCACTCTCCACTCTCCACACAACACGCTCATGTTGTGATAATCCTCGAATGATGTCGTAAGGTAGAACGAGGACCACTTTAAATTCGATTTTAATTACTGCTCGAAGAAAAATCCTTCCACAATTACGCCAGCAGGTATACTCAAAATTTCACACATTGGTATTGCCCATATTAGAGTAGTTCGCTATATAATACTTAGCGAAAGCTTATCCTGCAACCAACGAAAAGATATTGCACTCCGGATTCATCAAGGATTTAGACGGCTACAACTTTAATTGCATACCCACTACGCTTTAACACGCGTTGTGGGAAATTCGTACCCACGCTTAATTCTTGGAAAACATTTACTAGAATTTCTACAGCAATATCCCTTTCCTTCTCTAATGAGTATACTCAGTTAAATCATGTCATTTTAAACATACCATAAAAATTATTACGACGGAATGTCAAACTGAATGAAAACAGGAAGTACGTATTTCAAGCAAAAAGAATACCATAAAACCATCTTTATTCATTTTCCACTAATGCACAAAAATTCCAGTTGTTTCAGAGAGCTTGGTGGATGAACACACCCAGAGAATTACGTACACTGTCATTTTACACTCTCCACTCCAATCATACATATCACCTCATCTAGGCAAATATATACAAAGAAAAACGATTTAAATGTGATAGCAGACTTTTTAACACGAATTTTTATTTGCCTGCCATAATCACATACTTTATGGGAGTATGGGACTGGTCTGGTGAAGTAACAACTGGCTACGCTGAAATCAAGGTCATGGTTCGGCAGTAGTAACATGTAACAGCTAACAGGAGATAATTTTCGACGATCATACGTTCTGTTTGCCATCCTGTACCTTCTCAATTCGTGATAATTGTGTGGTAGTCAGCCTGATTCTTTGCCCTGTTCCAATGAATAACGATTGGACACTAAAAGATTTCGTTTTACGTTGAATATTTATAAAGCAAATTAAACGATGGAATTAATAATTGGAGGTGTTGCTGCTGTGGGAGCAGGAACATTTTCAAATCCCTTGGAAGTGATAAAAATACGCATGCAACTGCAAGGTGAGCTGCAAGCACGTGGAAAGTATGCCGTACACTACAGGTGAGCTCGTTCTGCTAATTGTAAGTTGTGGCATGCTACCTGCTAGTTTATCATTTGATTTTTCTTATTTGCTTCATTTATTTTTATTATAATTTTTGCGTCAAAAACTACCCATTCTCTAGTACCTATCTATACAAATAAGTAGTGTGTGCTCCAGAGAGTAAAGTATTGGGGTATCCTATTTGTTAATAAAAACCCTGTAAGGCAGAACCAGAATGTATGATAGTGGTACTACTATGAATAATTGACATTTAAAAAAAATATTTTCGCCTCAATTCTACGGTTTACTTGTATAAATTTCATGTCTGCACAATGCTAATTATATTCGTGTTAATTTTTTATATGAGAAACTGTTTGCAAAAGTAGTTATGAAGCTGCTGCCCTTTTTCATCGCAAACAGATGTATTAAGCAAGCTTTACCTACAGGTACTTATGGAGTTCTATTTGAGAGTATAATTTGGTAAAAGTGATTGGAAAAATACTTATATTAACAATGTAAACCGAAAATTACTCCTCTTACTTTAAAAATCAAATTGCTTCATAGCGATAAAACAAAGTCTCGCACAACTCAATATGGTAAACACCAATATCACCAATATCTCAATGACCTCTTGAGACACTAACCTAGCCATTTAATGATTGATGAAGAGTGACCATACGGATGTGTGCATTATTAATTTATTGCTTTGAGGTCTAGTGTTTAACTGTGGATTAATCTAAGTAAGTATATGTAATTATAGATTTTAAATTTTAAAGTCAGGTTCAAAAGCTAAACTATTTTAATTTCAGAAATGCGTTTCATGCTGCCTTTACTATAGCCAAAAACGAAGGCGTTCTCGCACTACAGAAAGGGTTAGTCCCGGCCCTTTGGTATCAATTTATAATGAATGGTTCACGGCTAGGCACTTATCAGTTAGCAGAGAATCATGGATTCACTCGGAAGAAAAATCAACAAGGTGTTAATGCAGTCACAAGCACAATTATGGGAGCCATTTCGGGTGCAGTTGGTGCAGTTGTTGGGTCTCCTCTCTATTTAGTAACTCAATAAAAAATTTCCTTCTTATGGATACAGTAATTGGAAAATAGTGAAATCAACACATATTTCCTATTCCATGTTTTCAGGTAAAAACGCATTTTCAATCACGCACAAACGTAGACCGTATTGCAGTTGGATATCAACATGATTATAAAGGATTAGTTGATGCCTTAAGGTCGATCCACAGAAAATATGGAATTATTGGTCTCTGGAGGGGGACTTCCAGCGCAATTCCACGTATTGCTGTTGCCTCTGCAGTCCAGATGCTCACGTTTGAGAAAGCTATGGGTAAGCACTATGTATAATATTGCGGTTTAGCTATCTATCGAAAAAAGACCAGAAGGGGTAAATACGCAGTTTATGGAAATGGAGTTTTAAAAAATTGCTAATACAGATTAATTTGGTGTTCGTACTGAATCTTGTACATGTGCTTAAATCGTTCTTACTTTAAACCAACAGAATTCGTGAGGGCTAACCAGGCTTTCCCACATGGAACTTGGATGACAGCTTTTTGTGCTAGTTTGATATCCGGAATTTTTGTAACGCTGAGCATGGCTCCATTTGATTTGGTCGCAACACGGTATTACAATATATTCAGTAAACACATATAGGTAGTAATGACTTGCAATTAAAATGTGCGGTTACACAAATAATATTCTAATTAAATTTGTTAAATGAAGTTTTTACAACCAAGGAGTTAACACTAGCGGAAAAGGTATGCGAATATTTTCCATTTTTGATGTATCTATAAATATGTACTAGTATTAATGTGCATAAATTATCGATATCGATACTAAATGTTTTACAAATGTTGTACATTTTTAAAGGTTTACTGTACGGTTCTGTCTTTGACTGCGCTAAGAAGATTTACACTGAAGAAGGGTGTCTAGGGTTTTACAAAGGATGGACTGCAAATTATGTACGCTTAGGTCCGCATACGTTATTGCTGCTAGTATTTTGGGACAGACTGAAACACTATCACAAGCAGTATGAGAAGCAGAAGGACGTTTAATAAGACTTAATCATGCTATTCTAGTAAATATCATGTGTGCCTACTTTATTTAAATTGTTTACCTTTCCTTGTCAAAATATATTTTTAAATCATGCATAGAGTAACAATAAATTCGGTCTAAGTGCGCGCGCGCTCGCACATGATTGGCCGAAACTGATTCTACACTTTGGGAGAACAGAAGCTCTAGCGAGTAAAATATTTCGCGCCTCCTACCCTTAGGATGGCGGTGCCGGGCATCGGAGGGTTTTTCCTTTGTTCTGATTTTCAAAAAATTCGAAATTTCAAAATTATGGAGCTTTGAATTTGTGTGATTTTCAACAATTAATACATGGGACACATTTTTTTAAATTGACACCTGAAGTCTGTAACATTTTCATATTGTTCGTATCACAGTACAGATCAAAGTTGAATAGCACACCGACACCATTCAACCACAACTTTGACCCCCAGAGGGGGATGAAGTTAACATTGAATTTAGCCAAAAATTTATCCAATCTAACTCAAATTCACAAATGTTGCTCTTATAAGGTGTGGACCAACTTTCTATAGTACATGAAATTGATTCAACCACAACTTGACCCCCAGAGGGGGATAAAGTCAACATCCCCCTCTGGGGGACGACCAAATCGGTGATTCATGTACCAGCGCGCACTTAGATCGAATTTATTGTTACTCTGAAACAAACATCTAAGTAACTGTGTATGATAAATAAAGCATGTATCACAATTAGGTGGGCCACAATGAAAGCCCAAAATAAAGAAATTGATTAGGTCAATTCTTTTACAATGACAATATAGGGTATTTTACATTCTAAAACGCAGGGAGTCTGAGTCTTTACTATTCTATACTCAATATTTTTAGGCTATTTATTCAAGCTTCTGTACTAACAGCAACTGTAAAGGCCAGAGGTATTGAAGTACCAGGATTTTGATTTTAACAGTTGTATTTACACAAAATTCTCATGTAGCACTCTAATTCAACGACCTCACCTTATTAAGGTTCCCCATGTAAAAGTCTAAAGAATGTCTCACTGAGCAAAGGATCTCTACCAAATTTCTGAATGCTTCCTTTTAAATTCTTGGTTTTCTCTTCAAAATGTTTATTATCCATTCGAAGTAAAACATTATTAAATAAAATATAGATTCAGTATTACCATTTACAGTGAAGAATTTATTAATTTTTCTCGCACGTAACATTGTTGTGATACGGTTAAAAAAAATTAGATTATTTGTATAATATGAAATTAATTGTTCTATAAAATATGTGTGTAAAAACATCTATAAGTTGTGGATGAAAAATAAATAAAAAATAAATTTTGAAGTTCCACATTATAAAAACCTTTTTTAAATTTTGATGTGTCAACATTTTTTCCTACATTCGACTCTCAGAGTGTAATATTTTTCACTTCTCTTTATTTACTTGAATACTTGAGCATAAAAAAATGTGGTGACATACAATACTGTGAAACATCATGGTCTTCCGTACATAATAAAACCGTGCATGGGGCACCCATCAATATAATGGTAAAATTGTATTCATGTTAATAAAGACTAAATGATGTTATAAGTATAGTGTGTACTAGAATAGTGTCACTTACTTATCCATTCCCGTGAAAAGTCTTCCAGAATTTGGAAAAAATTTAAATTCTTAATCAACAAAGCATTTCACGATATACGTGCATATGAATTAATGTAATATGTTTTGGGTATAACCTCATTTGCCTGGTCAAGCAAAAGTTGTTAAAATTCTCTTATTGGTTCTAGCCAAATCGTATCACATAAAGAAAACAGGAAATGCTTACCACAGCCATAAATCTGAGGGAAGCAGATGGGTTGCCACCTAGTCCTTTTACCCGGGTTCTCAACTGCCGGCGCTATTCCTGCGGAAACCAATACATATTCTTCCTCAACGTTAAGCCCCACGAGTCAACCAGCTGAACGCAACAAAATCTGTGGCAGAAATCATTTGAAAGAATAAGAAATCATGAATATAAGTATTAAATCACTTGCGAGTGCACGAAGCAAAGCACAACATGAGCACGTGCTTAATTTTTGCAACGCAAAAGTGCATACAGTGCCTGACATTAGCTTAATATTTATAATTAGAACCCGTGAATCTAATTCGGTGGTATAACCCTACTCTTGCATGTCGAACCACAATCGCTACCAAGAATTGTTAGTTCCAAAGTTAAAGGGCGTAAATGTATTTTGTAATAAACGTAAGCATCGAAATCTTGACAATTTGGACACGAATACAAGTCAAAATTTTAGTAGCCACAAAGCCATTGCTCAGAAACACATACCATAACAAGCGTCACTCATCTATCATTCTTTTGTGTAAACCAGTAAACAGTATCTATGTATAAACTGACAATAAGTAAGCTACGAGGTATCTGTATATGTATGTTCATCATACGATTGTAAAAACCAACATAAATATAACGCAAAAGAATGATATTGCATCCATTAGAGGCTGTTTACTCCATGTGCAGCTAAATTTAAGTGTTAAGAAGTTAAGGGGTTGTCCGTGATAAAAAATCACGAAACATTATTGGATTCCAGTGAGGTAACAATGATAGGGTGATATTAAAGGACGTGCCTTTTTGATTCACACCTCTGCTATTTAGCTATGAACTCACGGCCTACCTTCAGCACATCAATCTGCAAAACCCTTTTCAACAGTATAGAGTAGTAAGTGAAGTAAAAATCAAACTGAATCTAATTGTATACCACTTACATGAAAAACTATTAACGTACTGGAAATCACGTACGCGTGTTCCTACGTCATAAGCAAGTAGGTATTTTGTATTGTGCTTCCACTTGATCAGATTTCAGACTGAATAGCATTAACACAGATAAAGTTGATTAATACACGCACACATAGCATAGAGTGAAGACCGTCTCCTACTTCTACTACGAAACTTCTCGCACGGTAGGGCAAAATATTTAAATGCTTGTTAGCATTAGAAGGTGATAAAAGAATCACCATGAAGATAAATCCAGCCAGATTTGCCTAAACGCCTTAATTATTACTAGTAATAACAAACGGAGCTATCAGCAGAGGTGACTTAAGTAATCAAGGGTGCTCATATAGACGAACATCAAACCCCACATATCGACTATAGATGACGACTGTTGTTTTCTAACTTCTCAGTTAACACTTAATGGCACTCGTAGTCGATATTTAAGTTAGTCGGCAAATGTTGGCTCGCCCTCCAGCAAGAGATTCCTCTCCGTCTTCCCGTGTTCTCCAGAAATTGACCCGTTTCTACAACAGAATTTCCTTAAGTTATTAAACTCCCGACACCATGGAACTAATGTTGGGTGGAATTGCTGCGGGTAAGTTTTCAACACAGCAGCCTAATCAAAATTTTGACTATTTTAGCATAATATCTTTACAAATCTAACTTATTTACTTTTAACAGTAGACAACCATTGAGTAAGTATGAAATTTACGAATAGCTAAATTTTAATTTGTGGTCTGTTTCAGTGGGAGCTGGTATATTTTCTAATCCATTGGAAGTTGTTAAAATTCGAATGCAACTCCAAGGAGAACTTCAAGCAAAGGGAAACTACGCCGTACATTACCGGTAAGGAAAGGCGATAAATACCAATAAGTTAAGTTAATGATGTGTTGACGGTTATATTAAAGACATTCATTCTATAAAATTCCAGAAATGTGTTTCATGCGGCTTACACGATAGGGACAAAAGATGGTATATTTGCTCTGCAGAAAGGTTTAACCCCTGCCCTTTGGTACCAGTTCGTTATGAATGGGACACGACTGGGTATTTATCATTATGCTGACGAACACATGCTAACCAGAAAAGCGAACGGAGACGTGGACCCTCTTCATTCTGTAGTAGTGGCTTCAGCAGCGGGAGCGATTGGAGGAATTGTCGGATCTCCTTTATTTTTAGTAAGTTGTTCTCATTAGTATTAAACCCCATTGAAATTATTTTTTCACTAATGGATTGGATTGATGATACCTCCACAGGTCAAAACACAACTACAATCACGAGCCAATGACGCTTCCATAGCTGTAGGACAGCAGCACAAACATTCAAGCATGACTCCTGCTTTTCGAGAAATATATAAAAAGTTTGGAGTCATAGGTTTTTGGAGAGGAATGTCCAGTTCTATACCTAGGCTTGTTGTAGCATCCGCAGTTCAACTTCCTACATTTGAAAAGTCGCTTGGTACGTAAACTACACGATATTTATCTGAAAAAAGGAAATTTTCGCCCAATTATTGTTTCTTCATTGAATTTTGGGATCTCTTAGAATATATACACGAAAAACACTTATTTCAAGAAGAAAGTTGGTTGAATCCTTTCTGCGCTAGCATGATAGCGGGTCTTTTCGTTTCGTTTTTTATGGCACCATTTGATCTGATGTCAACTCGTTTCTACAATCAGGGTGTGGATGCACAAGGAAGAGGTAAAACAATATATAATATAATCGTTAATTAATGGTGCAAACTTTAAATAAATACTAGATACTGCATGAATACTCCATGTTAACTAGTGTTTTTACTCTCTATGCAGGTATATTGTATAGGAATCTTTCCGATTGTGGCATTAAAATATACAAAGAAGAAGGACTATTAGGATTTTTTAAAGGTTGGACAGCGAACTATTTCAGACTGGGTCCACATACGTTACTATGTCTAGTATTCTGGGATCAACTTAAACATTATCACAAGCATTACGTAGAGGACCATGCACATAAACAGTAGTCAGTTCTACATATATATATCGACTATTGTAGATTCCTGTTCTTGTAGCTGTCTGTCGAATTATGAAATATTAAATACGGTCTTGTCAAAGCAAAAGGTTCAATAACTTAATATACCAGCGAATTAAAACAGTATTTTCAATGAAGTACCATTTACATCTTTGTCATACGCTCAAGTGACTTTGAAATTGTATTACTACGGACTGCTTTCTGTATGTTTTAAAGAAAAACACATTAGATTGAAACAGCAAAGCCGATCAAACTGTTCTGAAATCTTCAACTGTACAAAACTACGTCGCCGAGCCGATGTAACATAAGAGTTTTAAAACCACGCATGAGATTTACGTAATTCGCTTAACATAATTTGTAATGAGAATGTAAAAAGAATTTGTACATATATGTGTATATAGTATACTCTTTATCACATTCAGAAAATAAAGCAGTAAGATTATTACATGATGTAAAGAAAGTTTAGTGAAAGCTTTAATGTCTACTTTCACTTTCATTGGAAAAATTAATATCATTTTACTGGCACAACTACATTCAACGATGTAAGCGTACATCATGAATTAACAACAATAATGTCGCACAAACTCAATGCAATTATGCAAAAACTATTAACTATTACTGTTACTAACTAATTGTAAGTAAATACATTGTAATATAATAAGTAGATACATTTTTCCAGTACTAATAAAACAGCATGTTACTGATACGGAAACTCACTGTATAATATGTATAATATGGAAAGATAACTGCATGTGCAATACAGCTCAACCAATAAATTTAGTATGTGTCCCTTTAGCTACCATCTCTCCTGTTTCCTTATTCAGAATGTCCACGGTTAAATAAGCAAGGCGTTTACCCACTTTCTCCGTAGAAGCTTTAATGAGAATTTCTTCTCCCACAAGTACCGCTTTCATGAATCTGCATTTTATATAAAGCAATTATTGTAAGTTGTTGTGTAGAAATATAGTGGTATTTAACTTACTCAAAATAGTGTTATTATAATTGAAGATTTCAAACGTACGACATATTTAGATTTACACTGACACCGGCTGTCGTCACATTGGGATACGTCAGCAGTGCTAAACCAGACAAACTGTCCACTAGCAACGTAGTCATTCCACCTACACAAACAGCATTATCGACTACATACATTCTTCTGCAGTTTATATTTAAGTGTGATTGCTGTTTAATACTTAGGTAAGCTTGTGCATTGAAATGACTTCATTTACCATGCAAGAATCCTCCTTGATTTTGGTGTTCAGGGCAAATTTTCATAATTGCGGTTAATGACCCTTCCCCTCCACCAGTAATGTTAACCTTAAAAATAAAGATTCAAATTCTACTACAACACACAAAAAGGTTATCACATGCGTATACCACTTGTGTCCTAAGTCCTAGTGGCCAGTGGCCATCACATACTATGTGAGTTTTGCTCTTTTGTTTATCAAATATAAATAAACTCTCTCTGACTAAAGATATACTTACTATTGGTTAGAACGTGCTTAACACTATCAACTATACTATTTGTTGTGTCACGTCAGTCAAGTGTCAATTATATTTTACTAATTCTGTCTGACTGACTATGACTGTCAAAATTGTCAACTAGTACTATGTGGCAAAATTACATCGTTACCCTTGTAAATCTTTTATTGCTTGAGTCACGGTAATTATAATTTCTTAATTTAATCCGCAATTTTTTTATGTATTACTATGCAAGTATATTCAATGTTTACCTGGTCCAAATGTCTGTCAAAGCCTTTGCCGGATAGCCTTGTACTGAGTAATTTTTGTAAATATTCTCGACCAACATTAACTGCCATTTTTGTACTTTCACTTATTGCTGTATGTTTTTAAATTCTTTTTTGTAATTTATAAATCGCTCGATTCTTTACGCTAACAAATGCAAGAATGAGTTAACAAGCTATATTTAAGACTTTCAGAATTAGTGCACTAATAGATAACTACATTTTCATATCATTTGGTTGGTGTTCGCGCCGATTTTCAAATTCCACACTCGTGGAAACTGTGCAGCACCTTGCATCAGGATCTAAATTGTTTCGTACACCTCTATTCACATGGCAGATTGGCAGACCGAATTCATACCGAATAGAACAAAACAACACAATTACAAGAATAATTTTATTAAACGACACGACAACCAATCTAGAAATTTGCCAAAAATTGAAAACATTAAATACGTCACGTCAAGTAAGACTCGCTCACTTTAAAAGTTATAGGTTATCACATATGGAAATAAAGTAAATTAGTAAATCAAGTTGCAGTTCCTCAGAAAGCCGATTAAAATGTCGAGACACAGGAATGTTCGAACAATGAATTATGATGAAGGTAAGGTGCAAATTCAGAATTTTTTTAAGGTTTTACAGATAATTCTCTGAATCATAAAATCCATTTACAGCATAGCTATAGACATATTTACAGAATTAATATAACTACTTGAGACTTTTGTACTTGGGTTGTCTTTAATTTGTAGATTACGAGGGCTACGACGATGTTTATGGCCATTCGGTGGAGGATGACTATTGCGTCAGCCCAAGTGGTAAAAAACTAACAGTTGGCAATTAATTTTTTCGCCTGGTTTAATCTTGTTAATGTTAATTTTTCATATATATTTTGAAGCATCCCAGTATATGTACGACCGCTCGAAAAAGGAGCAGCTGTCATCATTTTTTAGTCCTGAAGAGGATGATATTGCGGAAGAACCAGAAAATGAAGAAGGGGGTGATGGAACAAAGTCCGTCAGAAAGACTAGGAAGAGACTGGACTCTTTGACTCTAGAAGCAGCAATAACAAAATTGGTACCAGAAGAGGAAATTCTCTTAAAATCTTGCCTTGACGAAATATTGGATGTTGTGGGTGAGTCTATTCCGGAATCTGTTATTGTTGCCAACATAATCAAAAGCAATTTCAACGTTGAAAAGGCGTTGGATGACTGCCTGAAGAACTCCCATGAACCTGTGTTTGGTAAGATTTCTGCAAACGAAGAAAAAGTGCAAAATGTAACATTATTAACACCACAACTATGTCATTTAATTTTTGTTTATAGTTGACCATGAACCCAAACCCCAACGACCGCGAAGAGATCCAGGGACCGTTTTCCCCAAAGAAGCCCCTAAAGGTACAGTGAATTTTATTTGTGTATTATATTATCTCGTATTAAATTTTTAAATCATCTAACAAAACTGATGTATTTATTTCTCGGTTGTCTCATTGGATGTAACGTGTGAACTACTTGTTACTGGTAATGCTGCATTTAATTTCAATTTTTGATTATTTTCTACCAATGATTATTTGCTAAGGTAAGATGCTTTTAAAAACAATGTTATTTTGAGTAATGCACAACAAACAGAAAATACACCTATCGCCTCTTCTCCAGGATCTTCGTTAGATTTATTAGCTTCACAGCATTATAAGAAAATGCAAACTCTGAATTTTGCGTCAAATCCCCTGTTTGCTCCCTCCCCGTTAATGCCCAATAAAATACAACCCACGGTTCCACATCAGCACCCAGTTAATCCGCTGTTTAGTAGCACCCCCTTCGCTTCAAATTCGTGCTTTACAGCAGATCAAATTTCATTGTCCAAAAATCTAATCGAAGTAAATAAACAAAGCGAGTCTAAAGCAACGCTGTGCATAGCAAATGAAAAGTCGAAATTTCCAGAAAAGAAGGAAAATAAACCGAGACTAGTTATTATTCGACCCCCACAGCTCAGAATCGACAATAAATTAATAGAAAGAAATCCGTCAATTTTAGGGCAGAGAATAGGACGACGGTGTTTGCCAAAAGCGTCTAGATCATGAGATTTTATGTATAATTTGTTGTAATTTGAAATTTATAATTTTGGTTATTTTGTTGTTATTTTACTGTTTAGTTGATAAATGTGCTCCTTATTGTTAGTGCAGACTACAGAGTAGTATACAGTAATAAAAGGTTAGTTTGGAATAAAGAAGGTTAAATTTATGTTAAAAACAAAATGGAGTTGTACTGAATACACAATTAAATTTCCGCTCCTCTTCCATTTACTCAACTCGGAATAATACTCACTTTAAAGCACTTCTAAACACAGTGCAAATGCGTCTTTTCTTAATACATTATAAAAAACTTTGCGCTAGATTTTCCTTGAGTATAAGTGCTTATTATTTATATTAATTATAACAAACTTCATTTAATAAAATTTTACATTTACTTCATGCAAGTTGAAAGATAAACATAGCTCTTCATCCTACTTTTCAATTTCAATGCATCAGAAAGGCTTTGTTCTTTAGTAGAAGTTTTTCCAACTGTGACGCTGACGACGGCAGAATCAGGACCAAGTGCAATTGTTAAGCCACAACCAATTAAAGTGCGACCTTCCAATAGTGTGACTGTCGGATTCGAACTTCCTCCCAACAGAGAACGGGCTCTTACACCTACCCCTATGCTATCAGATTCTAAAAGCAACAGTAAGGCTTCTTCACCTACTCCACCAGAAGAGTCTTCAAAACCAACAAAGTAAACCTGGATGCTTTTATTTATACGGTTTTCAAAGCAGAATTCGTGGATTCTAATATCATTTTCCTCAATGATCAGGGTCAAAGAATTTAAACCGGAACTTGCATTGAATGAATACTCTAAAGAACGAGGTTCGGCGAAAGATTTGCTCAATTTGCTAGTCATTGGACACGTGGATGCGGGCAAAAGTACACTGATGGGACATTTGCTACACCAACTGGGACAGGTGCCCAAAAAAACGATGCATAAATTTGAACAAGAATCGAAAAAAATGGGAAAGCAGTCTTTTATGTATGCCTGGGTTCTGGATGAAACCGGCGAAGAAAGGTGGTTAACCAAGCGCTCTCTCAATTTTCCCAATTTGAAATACTATCTGCTAGTAAATGATCAAATTTTTTACTCTTGATTGGCGAAATACGTTAGCATTTTAAATGCAATTAAACATTATTTTGTATTGTAGATCTCGTGGTATTACGATGGATGTTGGCCAATCAAAGTTTGAAACGGATACGAAATCGATTGTTCTGTTAGATGCTCCTGGTCATAAAGATTTTATTCCAAATATGATCACAGGAGCGTCACAGGCAGATGTGGCCATTCTAGTGGTGGATTCTACAACAGGAGAATTCGAAACGGGGTTCGAAAGCGGTGGACAAACCAGGGAACATGCTCTTTTAGTCCGTTCATTAGGTAGGTTAATTCCATAATTGAATAATACATTTCAATTATTAACATCTTATTTTTTAAAGTGCAACTGTATTTCTTTTAGGTGTGAACCAACTCGTCGTGGTTGTGAACAAGCTAGACACAGTGGGGTGGTCGAAAGACAGATTTGATGAAATTCGGAGCAAGCTCACCATTTTTTTATTGAAACATGCAGGATATCGTGAGACCGATCTCACGTTTGTTCCTTGTAGTGGCCTCGTAGGAGATAACTTAACAAAGAAGTCAAACGAAGTTGAACTTACCAAATGGTACAATGGCCCTACCTTGCTGCAAGCCATAGACGCCTTTAGACCTCCAGAACGTCCTGTCGGGAAGCCTCTAAGAATAACTGTCAATGATGTATTCAAAGGCCCAGGAGGACTGTGCATTGGAGGAAGGGTTGAGACTGGAATGGTTCAAGCGGGTGATAAAGTTGTGATTCAACCGATTGGAGAATTAGTTACAATTAAAAGTAAGTCACGCACACTTACGAATTTCGATTAGAAATGATGTAGTGAAATTTACTTAAATCTACGCATAAATTGTCTAACCTTACCCTTAATTTATTGCAGATGTGACGTTGGAGGAGCAACTCGGGTCAACTGCATTTGCTGGAGATCCAATTTTGGTGATGCTACAAGGGGTATCTGACCAAAACGCTATATCAATTGGATTTATCTTAAGCGATCCCAATTACCCAGCTAAAGTGACGACAAAGTTTCGAGCACGTATTGTAACATTTGAAGCTATGAATGTTCCACTCACCAGAGGTTTTACCGGAGTCATGCATTTGGGATCAATGTCTGAACAAGTTATTGTAAAAAGATTACTTAGTCAATTAAACAAAGGAACCGGAGAAGTGGTTAAATTAAAACCTAGATGTCTGATAAAAAATTGTAACGGAATGATAGAGCTAGAAACTACCAAACTAGTGTGTGTTGAAGAATTCAAGTAAGATTTTTGAACAATGGTTTTGTTTCTTACGAACAAAAACTTTATGCATCATAAATAAGCATAATGTTTCTGTATGAACAGGGATGTGAAGGAGTTGGGCCGATTTACACTTAGATCTGGAGGTGTTACAATAGCAGCCGGTGTCATTACTCAAGTTCTATAAAGCAGCAACGGAACCGAATATTTCGCAAAATAATATGAAAAATTATAAAAAAAGAGTATTACGTGCCCCCAATTTATTGAACATTATGTTTACATTTTACAAAGTATGTACATACACACAGGGAAAGTTTCGTATGGATTTTCTATCCTTGGACTTATTGTTAACAAAAAAACAAGTAATTGTGTGTTATTATCCAATTTTACAATGAAACACGTGACATGTGCATTTAATGGTTAAAATATTGTAATACACATTAAGTTGTAAAGGGGATACATAATATTAATGTTTCGATTGTTTGCATTACATATAATGCTAAAACTTTGATATGAAACTATTCGCTATCAATAACATTAGAAATATTTTTTATACATCTTTTCATTTATTGGCATAACATAAATTCGTCTTTGCATAATATAAATACTCTACATTTAAATGGGTACACCTTAAGGCAAGACATTATCAAAATATTTACAGTCTACATTTGTACAGATTTGCAAAACTGTTTAGATATTTTGCACGCGTAGAGTGGACACTGAAGATTTCACCTCATCTCATACAAGTACTGACAACAAATTGCTTTCACCATAACATACTTTAGTTACATGAATTTCAGTCTACAAAATTTATTACAGCTAAAAGCTGCACTTTCCATCTTACTAAATGTACATCGAGCTAGTGAAAACAAAAGTGTAAAGCGGGCAAGCCGAACAAAAGAAACAATATGCCAAACAATTGTGGCATGGCATGGGGTGGTATTAGAATTCGCTAATACATCCACCTTTGGTGTACTTCATGATTATCATGGAATGGCAAGTAGTTGAATTGAATATCTTAATATTCATATTTAATTTTGTTTAAACCGTTTTACTAAACTTTTCAATTTAGAATTTATATTGCATGGATGTTTATTGCATTCCACAGATTGTTCGCTGAAAGCTCTCTCTATTTTCTCCGTCCACGTGTTTTTCATAGGAAGTGCATTCATGATACTGTGATAATAGCCAACCATGAAACATTGTTAACAAACTGCCTAAAAATCTTTGAATTGGTTGAAAATAATTTAAATAGTTGAGTAATTTAACTTAGTTTACTTACCTTTTAAACATTTCCGGTGAACCTCCATAATTTTTAACCGTTCTAGAAATTTCACAAGATAATCGTTCGGTGCATTCTTCACTTGTCAGAACATCTTTCGCTAATCTCGCACTACTGTAGTAGAAATTCGATATGGCTCTTCTTCCAGGAGTGGGGATAGTGACCACTGGGATTGGTAATATTGACAATGCCACGATCAAAAGTAAGGTGAGACCAAATGGAATCAACAATAAAGATTTGAACAGAAGACTGCGTCCACTTGAGAAACCTTCAAAATTGAAACCAACAAATTAAACTTTCTGCTAAATACCTGAAAAGTGTTAATAAAACTACAGGAGAATTCTTTTACTTATTAATCTGGCAGTTTTCTTGTTGGAGTCTAAAGGTACAGTTTCTTGTGCTGGAATGGTAGGAGATTGATTTCCAGGATTGTTGTTATCTTCAATTTCCGAGTTTGCCTGAGCACACTGAGCACTAAATGTAAATGCTAAAAATATAATTGAGAGTAGAACTAGCGAAGTCAGTTTTGACTGAAAGCACTTCATGGTGTTTAGGTAGGTCAGGCAGCATGAGACGATAATATCAATCCAGAATCGTGGGCAAAAACAGAATGAGTTGTTCGCGAATGTGTTCATGGATATATATAGCGGGTGCATGTAGGTGAGAGGGTCAAACCGTTCAGAAGATCCGGAAGTAAATATGCACATCTAAAGCAAGTACCATTGGGTAGGCAAGGGTACTTGAAATTGTATGTTTGCGTCTGTAAGTGTATACACGAAGAGAGTGCATTTAGTGTGTGAAATGTTCTCATCGTACACGACAGGTACACCGTACACCTATGCACCTAACATAAACAAGGAATGAAAGGACACTCACATTTGCACACTCACTATTTGTACATATGTAGATGATGAATCTGTCGTGACGTGACTCTATTTTCAGACTTTGAGTTTGCACTGGTCTCACTCTCATACTCTCATCTCGCTTAAAACGGTTGCTTTCTCAGGCACAGTGAGACAATAGTGGGAATCGTACTTGATTATGGAGGGGGTGGAAATTCAGAATGAAGACAAGATGTGAAACTACTTATGTCTCATGTATACTACATGTATCTGTTTATATTTACTACTAATTGTGAGCAGTTATGTACCAGTGACTGAAGTGTGCATTAGAAATGTTTTAAAAAGGCTGACTGTCGTATAATAGAAAAATTTCATAAACAACAGGATACTATTATAATCAAATCCCGGATAGTTAGGCTCTAAAAAATGCAAATATTAATGCAAATGCAAAACTTTGTATGTATTTGTTTGATATATAGGTCTATATACCGTCAGCAAAATAGATTGTTAAAAACAAAACAAATTGTACTAAAAATTGCCTAAAGGTCTGTATTGTCCTAAAACACAAAACCTTCTAAGCAATGACTCGTAAATCCCAAAATAAAAAAACATGTTTTTGCCTACCTAAATATGATATGATGGTTTGATAATGATGTAATGAAGCAACACAAACTGAAATTCAATGCTGCTTTAAATGAAAATGAATACAGTCTGTAAATCAAATATCATTAAGGGTTAATTTTGTGAACCAGCTTTTGAATTTTAAAATACATATCTTAAAAATGCAAAATTCAAATCTATTTAAATTTATCAATTTATCCTACGATTCCCCGATGCCAGGAATATATTATTCCAAAATGTATTTACTTGATGAATCTCTGTAAAGCGAGTGTGTGCATAAAATGCACACTCGCTTTCACTTTAAGGTGTAAGATGGATTGCTGGGCTCTGACTGGAAAAATTAAATTATTTTTAATGATATTTCCCAAATAGTGGGATTCTCAATCTAAATCTGTAGAGTTGATTTGTAGGAGTAGAAAAACGACGGATGACCACATTGTATACCTATAAACGATATCTATAATTAATTGCCAAAAAAAATTGACAATGAAGTACAGTTTACTTTGAATAACGATGGGTGTTCAGTTTCCGTGCTAATGTGCAGAGTAACCTATTAAGCTTATCCAAACATGGAGTTACAATAGTCACAAATAATTACTAGGTATCCTGTTTTATTGTCCTGAGTTCCATTGTCATGTCATGGTAGTCTTCTGACTGAACACCAATGACATTAAGGGTGCAGCATGCATGTCATAAGTAAAGCACCAATTGCTGATAGTTAAATATGAATACCCTTCTGACAGATTGACTAATTATTTGTATGAAAAGATGAATGTAAAGAGAAATCCATTATAAAACGTATTTTGCCATTGGTGAATATCGAATGTCTGACTCATTGAAATAACAATGGTGAACCGATTGCACGACGTTAATTATCCGTGAGATATTTGTGCGTACTTCTAGGCTCATTTCTCATTTGCACGCGCTACTTGAGTGTGAGTATCCTTAATCAGGTAAGCCTACCTTAATTAAGTGTGTCAATAATTCCAATACTAATAGGAATTGTTTGATTGGGGTCAACAATCCATCTTCGTCAACTAAAGTGCGTAATTACAGTCATACTAGTTTACAGCTGAAAAGCCTTTCTTCTCTAATTTTTAAGTTGCTTTTGGTGAGACATGCATTTAGAATATAATGTTTCACTTACATATTATGAACTAGTGGGCCAGTCGGTCAACGCAACCCACCATTGACGATGTAGTCTACTCGGTTAAAATCCCTTCGTCCTGTAACAAAAAGCTAATAAAGACAATACAAGTATTTTTAGAATGTCATTGTGTGTCTAATTGGCCTAATTTTTCTACCCAAAGGAACCCTTATTAAATATCGAAATTTAACTTTATAATGCAGGCATAAAGTCGTCTTAATTGTTATTTAATCGATCTTTGCCTGCAAAGTATTCTCTATATATATGTACGACTGTCAACGCATGTGGAGGTGAAAAAATGCAAATGTCTAATTCACGTAGCCTGTAGACATTGCGTGCACCTTGTGTGCGTTGTAAAACAAATAGAACGAACCTCGTGTTAGTACAACACTACTACTCGTGCTGCGTCTCTAATCGAAACAGCATGATGAAAATTTATGATGAATGAATATTCAGACAGATGCATTATGTTGCAAGATTCGTAGATTCTTCATGCAATAAATAATACGTATTGTTTTATTTACACCGTAGCCAAAAAAGTCGGGGATTGAGTAGGTGTGTCTAGAATGGGGTATGAACAGCTTAACAGTATGGTGCAAGGATTGATAGGATTGCCTCTCCGGTCCAAAACCACTTTGTGAAGGTACGCTACTAAGTATGCGCATTATAAATGGTATTTAATTAGACCCACACAAAGAACCATATGTAGAATATGTATGTACTGTATGAGCTATAAATTCACTGTCATTGCTGCGTGTAGTACAGCAGCAGCGGCAGCAAATGAGCTTGTATTCATTCATTCAGGCACATAAGTTGGCATTTTAGTGATAGACACACAAAAAATACAAATGTAATAATGGTGTGTGTGTACCATCAAAAGATGTAAAATGAATTGATAAAAGAATGAGTGAAAGGTATTCATTGAAACTTTTATCCATATCATTCCTCTTTTAGATCAGTGCTACTTTTTATTTATTGTTAATCTCTCTTCTGCCACTGCCTACTTAAAATTGGTCAGCATTTTCAAAATAGCATATGGCAAATACATATAAATATAGGTTCATCTGTATAAGTATAGCTTTAGATAGTTAGGATAGCAAACTGTCCACGAGTCCGCTTCGCTTTGTCCATGGACTTCGAAGACCGTCTACCACAAGTTAGTCCATCCCTTGTGTGTGTGTGTGTGTGCAATTGATTGTAACGTTAATTGATGTGTTGATAAAGTGAACAATTGGTTTTTCGATTTCCATCTTTTTCGCTGCATGATAATTGGTGTGTGGAAACTGCTGAGTAGG
>JABASC010002083.1:0-19278 GCA_019776185.1 Plutomurus gul | reverse complement strand
TTGTTACGTCAGTAAATATTTTATGCAGTTTGCGGTTTTCTGGTCCATTTTAGAAGTCTGTCTCCCCAACGCTACCTGTAGATGCGCTACTATTAGGTATTATTGGGAACAATGCCAGATTTGCAAAATCGGAAAGCAAACCTGAAATGGGATGACATGCAATAGACACAAACTCCAAGCATCAGCAGATTCTAACCTAATAAACCGGAGTGCAAAAGATTCTGTGGTCGAGAAACATTTCTTCGACTTCAGGAATACGAATAAATAGTCTATCACTTTGCGTACATCAAGAGTTAGTATTTTAGTATTTATAGTGAAATCACATTATTACATAATCATACAATAAATATAAATCGATGCACCCTATCAGCGACAAGAGAATTAACACACCTCTTCATATCTTGTATCTAGCGCAGGAATTTTAATTGGAGGGAAAAATAGAATTAATTTGTTCGACAAAAAGCAATTTCTGCAAAAATCTCGTTAGCTCCAAACTGACCCACATTAATTAGGTACAGCACTGAAACGACTAAAAGTTGGTAGTCATTCGATATTAAGGCAACAAGTAAAAGTATCTCCTGAACACGGCATACAGCCATATACGCAAAATCAAAAGTGTTAATACACGTAAGTATTACGTATTAAGTACATTCTCAACTTATTTCTGCTAACCTAATTCCCTGCTATCAGAGACCACTAAAGAAGGATTTCACTTTCGTTTAGTTCTTATGCTTTCCACGTTTTTATTTAAAAAAGAGAAAGCAACATGTAAGTTTGGAGTTAAAGCTTGCACACATGCAATTCTCATTGCACGTATGAGACTGTGGGAGCCACTGCTACATTACATGTTGTCTTGTTACCACTATGTAGCAATTCAGGTTTTCATGGCAGCTTATGTTCGGAAAGTGTTGGCTCACAGTTTGCCCTTTGTCAGTAGTAAATGGGTGCACGAAGGAAAACTTTCTCCATTCTTGATAGAGCTGGCTTAAGGCTTTCCATCCGATTCAATTTCCTTCATTTAAAGTACTAGCAGTTCACTTAAGCTATGCATACAGGACGACGACCACAAAAAAGTGCATTTACATATGCAGTAACTCTCTCTCTCACTCTGAGCTCGCCTCTCCTTGAACTGAAAGTGGTTTGCTCTCGTCTCTCCTCCGTCGATTACTACTGCTACAGCATCGGATTAATAGTTTAAGTACATTTGTAATAGGATGTGTTCTAGCGGCAACAGCTAGTGGTTTGAGTTAAAAACTTTCTCGCAAAATAGCTTTTTTGTTTGTTCTTAGTTTTCTTATTAGGGAACATGCTACTGGAAGAGTTGGTGTGGTGGTGGCACGGTAGAAAAAGCGTCGCACGAAAAGAGACACCTGTTATATTCCAAAGAGGTCTTATTTTAACTAGAAATGTTCTAGTCGTGCTTTACGAGAGCCGCAAATCAAAAGATCGAACTCAAACAAACGAGAGATCTCTCGCAGCAAGAGCTAATCTATGCTGTGCTTTAAAGTTAATACGAAAAATGAAATTTCATGGTCTAGCAACCAAACTGCGCAGATTTAATTTGATTTTAGTAGTAACAAGCTCCCTAATAAAAGTACGTTCTTATAGGCAGCGTATGTATGTGTGTGCACGATAATATACCACTTCCCACTGCAGGACTAACGAGCAATTTTGAAAATTACACAGAATTTCCCAGTATGCTGACAACACCTGTCTTTTCCCTTCAACGTGATACCGACAACTTTTTTCTCCAAGAAACGCCCGATCCAAACTGAAACCAAACGTTATGATTACAGGCCTTGTAAGTATGACAGAGAAAAACTTGCGCTGAGCGTTGACACTTTTCTCTTGATAAGCTCATAACTTCTTCTCCTGTAGAGTGTGCACGACAGGTACGCAGTAGGTATTAACCTTTTAACCTGATATAAGCTTACTCCAAAGATCTGTAGCCAATGACTTGGAAGATCGCTCATACCTGTAATTGCATGCTGTAATTTAGAGGGGTATAAATAAATGCACACATATTTCTTGCTATTTCAAATAAGTTATATGTACACTATCATAGATATCCTAAGTAGTTTCTTCGCTACACGCTGCTACATCATTTTAATTAAAAGTGCATGCACTGTGCTTGACGGAGAAAGGTAGCTTTCACTTTATTCGTGTTGGCTGTTATCACTGCTACACGATTCTTGTCAGCCATGCCATTTGACCATTAGCTGAAAAAAGTGAGCTGCCTGATTGCAATGGAAGTAATAGTGAAATCTTAAGAAAATGAGTTTCGCTCATTGTGAAAAAAAGTTCCACGTTCAGCATAATCGTGCTGAACGTACCCACCAATGAAAGTGTATCCTTTGCAAACACACCAAGGGACAGGAGAGTTCAGCTCGGTAAAAGATTGGATAACGAGTCGTCCAAAATTTAATATAATCGATTTCAACAGGATTTCTAAATCTCACTAATACAGTTACGTTGAAATTACAGTGAAATCTTATCAGTATTTAATCTGCACAAATCTTTTGAGTGGAAAATCATTTCATTTCAGCCTTGTATGCCAATTTAACTCGATTTCCTACAGAACGAACATATTCTCACAAATTGTACATGTGAAGAAGATTGAGAAGATTAATACTCAATGGGATTGCCACGGAAGAACGGGGAAGGAAAAACCCAGGGTTTTTCCAGAACCATGGTTGTTTGGTATTTGTAATAAGCATAGTGTTTCGGTTGCCACAGTCTTAGGCGACTTTGGATTACACATAAATAAAGGGGATAAGATCTAACTAAGATCTAATCTCAATATCAAACTATTTCACAACAATGTGCAATTTTAGCAAACACCCAATGAGTCGAGTTTTTACTTTTTATGGGTTGGGTTTTTGGTAAAAAACCCATGAAAAACCCAAACCCAAGAACCCACTCTGTCACACCCTGCGGAAGAAGGCCGGAGCTTCTCAAATGTGTACCAGTAGAATACAGACGAATACCCAAATAATGCGAAAAGCTCAATTCTCTCCTAAGCTTCGGTCCTCATTCCTCATTCACTACAATTCCCATTTGTAGTATGAAGGGGTGGCTGCAAAATGCAAACATCGTCTAAATCTGTCCATTCTATTCTCTTCGTGTAAACTATTCACAGAAATTCAAAATACTTACACTAATGTTGTTTACTTGAAGAGATAAGCTTTCAAATACCTAATTTATTTTGCAGACGATTTATTTTTCGTGTATGAAGTAACGGCGATGCAAATGTAATGCTACTTATCTGTGCTTTAATGGAATCTCTTACGTTACTCACATGATTTGATCGGGCAGCTTTCACAGCACGAGCAGCACATAAATGCACTTTTCAATGTTTGCATGCAAGGTAGCATCTGACCCTTCGTTTTTATTCGCAAGGCAAATGAATCAAACCATCTGCCTTCAGAATAACAAGTAATGTGCATCTCCATCAGCCCAGTTGGCATTTTGGAATTTAATCAAGTGAAAACTCAAACATGTTGTACATTCACTGCTACATTACATTGATACCCCTTTTTTGCAACATAACCTCAAGCTGTGCAAAAAATGCTTTGAAATGTACAACTCAATCTGCACAGCTCCCATTCCTATAATGCCGCCCATCAATGCAATCAATTATGTGTAAACGGTAAATTGTTAAATTGTAAATAAAGATATAGTAATTCCGTTCAAATGTCAATGGTGTTTTTTCCTCCCTCTGCTCTTTCCAATCAATTGCAACCATACCAAACATCAAAACCTGGTTGAGAAAAAAATGCTTCCAGGCTACAAGGTACTGCTATCTACATTCAGTTCATATAGGTATGTTGAATGAGCAGCAGCAGCTCGACGTTCGCTCCACGCAAAATAATCCAAAGAAATCTGTTCCTGTGGATAAACAGGTTTTTGCACTCGAGATAGTACATTCCCTTTTCCAATGGAGTTGATGTTGAGTCGAGTTGCGAGTCTGGATAGAATCTGAGGAAATAACACACCTTACTTATTTGCCAGTGAACATTTCTCGCGGCACTAGAATCGTTATATAGAATAGAGTACACCATTTTCGCCAGAAACTACACACAGAGAACAAAGGAAAGTACATGTTCACATGCTGCAAACCTACCATGTTTTCCTGCTCGTCCTCAACAAAAGTACGTGCAAATATGTACTATCTTTTACATGTAATATGTATAAAGGATATACTCAAATATGCAGACACTTTTCCACAGATTTTGAGAAAGTGTACATGGCAATTTTTGGTTTGTGTACCAATGTGTGTGCACGTAGCATGTAACGTGTACACAGCTCTATTGTTCGGTTCTGCTTCATTAATATGTCAACGTTTATGTATCTGTTATGTGACTTTCATTGTCTCTTTTATGGAGTCGACACGAAATTACACTGAATTATAAATCTCTACGTACTATTGTATCACTATGATCATTGTGCATCATCCACCACATTTGTCAACTCTGGTTCCAAATTAGATCATAAATAGCTATTAGTATCTAAATGGGTCAAAACACAAAATCCATCCCAAACTGCATCCTTAGATAGCCCCTTTCCTTACATATAAAGGAAAATAAAAGAATTTCTGTCATAGTATCTCATATGTAGTTAGTAGTAATGAAGTGAAAGTAAATGGTTCTCTCTGCCAAGTTTTTATACACGACTCTATTATGGTCATCCAAAAATAGTGATTTTCGTCTTTCTCTCCATTAAAAATACATTTCCTTCTTGGAAATGGTATGCTACATATGCGCTATAATGCTAGCACTTGGACGCCTTCCCTATACTATTTGTGAGTATTGTGAGTGACGATGTACGTAGGCGCCTAAAGTGCATAGGCATTAAAATATGTACATCCTCCCAGCAAAATAGTAAATGAATTCTAGCATGTAAGCATCAGAGAATGGATTATATGGCTAGTGGAGTCGCACAATTCTGCACATACGTTTCACTACATTTGAGTACTACGTATATAAGCATGTCCACACTAAAATGTATTAACCACGTTTCTGCTTTTTTCACTCGCTTCTCCCTGGAGATCATTAGAGCGTAAAAGAGAATCGCATTTCATCTCATTTCAGTACACATCTCATCCCATTTGTAGACCTTCCATAGATCCAATCCAAACCATCCTTTTCTATCCTCGTTCTGTGTATTGCCCATTCCATCAGCCGAAATGTAGGAGCACGATGCCACGACAGGCCATACTCCACCACTTACCATCTATACTATAAGTACTATAGTAGACATATTATGCCCTATGCTCCAGCAGATACACTACACGTGTGCTTACTGCTTACTACAGCACTTTATTGTAAATAGCTTCTGTACGTAAGAGTGGAAGTATACCTCACTCGCTTTTAAATTAGAATCCCAGAAGTGCCATCAAAATTATGAGAGTAGTGCTACCGACTCTCTCTCTCTCTCTCCCCTCCCCCACTCTCATTTTCTCTCACTCACTTTTAAAGATTCTTTTCAATTCAAAAGTAGTAGACAGACTGAATATCTACCTAATAACCCACAAACCCCTGAGCTACCTGTCTTCTTGTCTCCCCTGTTTGTTGCCATTACAAATATTTACTGAACTATTTCTGGGTAGGCCGCTTCTTTCACTGTCTACGTATAAAGAGTGCACTCAGGGAAGCTCCTAAAGTTGCTGTGAAGCGTTCAATGTATTTGTCTAAAGGTGTCTTAGCTGCGGATACGTGTGGAACATTGTACATATTTAATCTGGTAGTTGTGCCACAACAATCCATGCCAGGGGAAATTGTGAAAATAAGAAATGAATTTAGCAAAAAGCATCTCTACTATCTACAGCCCTATATATATACTTATATCATGTATCTTAGGTGTATATTTATATTCCTGCCACCTTCTAATATGCTGCACATGCACAGGTGATATTGTGGAAACATGATTGAAGTTGTAGGCTGTCTTCGGATAAACTAAACCAGAAAAGACAGCTCCGCGTGCAAAATTCACCAACAACATAAGCCAAACCATGTCAATTTTACACAAACAGCCAGGTTCACCATCCTTCTCACCCTGTAAAAAATTCACTTTAATATTTGGAGCAGGTATTGAAAACTGGTAGCGTGAGATAACTGAATTAAATGGAAAATGTAACGAAATTTGGTTATAGGGACAATACCAGGGAGACACGCAGACAGAGGAAGATTCAGGAGAGACTTGAATAAATACGTTCACTCACTGCACACTACTGCTTACTTTGAATCTCTCTAAATTCATAGATATTATACAGACCCTGCGGCCTTTACTAAATGTAATATGTACGGCGGAAAGAAGCTCCTGTACGGTTTTGTGTGTGCAACTCCAGTAAAGTTCAATTCACACAGTGTACACGAACGACTACTCCTCCTACTTACCACAATTCACAGAGAAGCCAATTTATAATTCCAGGATACCAGGAACACATCCTTAGACAGTGTCTTTTGCCGCGTCGTATCATCTCATTCTGTATTCACTCCTTTAACTAAATACCAACTGCCAACCATAAATATATGTGTATCATAAAGCAAGCTTCTTGTAAAAGTAAGTGGGCCATGCTATGCTTCTGTGTAATAAATGGTTCAAAAACTGTATATTATTATCATTCTCTAAATAACGATACATGTTGTATTATGGTAACAGTAGCGCTCATATTGTGCAACCATTGCGCTTCCTCGTGTGACGGATGATTTAATGGTAGCTACAAGGGAAGCGAAGTAAAACCACCGAAGAGCCACAACTGAGAACTGAAACAGCCAAGTCGACCTGAACTACAAATGAACTATGTTATTTGGCGTTGGGGAGTACAACTTCTATATAGGTTTAATTTTAAATTGATTTATGTATACCTACCTTAAATATACTATATGAACTTTTTTCCAACAAACCGGTAGACTTTAATAATAGATATACATTGGTAATGATTGTGTAACCAGGACGCACCCACAAAAATGCAGAATTCATACGATTCTGGAATTACTTTTCCATTGTGGTATCTTTTTAGGTTAGTTATTGCAACATGTAATAAAGTAATGTGGGCTTTCACTTTTCACCGGGTATATAAAAATAGTGTATCAACACTACACAGTAATATTATTCTCAATCATGCAACGAAATTCCTTGTTGTCGACTTGTCGACCTCCGGAGCTATTCGTATTATTTAATGTTAATCAACAAATGAAAATGCAAATATGCATTAAAATACATTCCTCTATGGCAAAACATTATGTGCGCAAACATGCCATTATCGCAGGGAATCTTGCGGATTTTTTTTAATGAACGCGCAAGCACATTTATGTGTAATTAATGTAACCTTGTACTTGAGAGTTTCGGTAGATATTTGTTTTCTAGGATGCAAGGTTTCCTAGCATGTTTTCTGTTTTATGTGCAACTCACATTTTCATTCGTTGCACTTGGCTGGTTGTTTAGATTTTTAAAGAAGGCTACAAAGGCCTAAGCGATAAACATGATGTTCAAGGAAATAAACAGTGGATGGAAAGCGAGGATCGATTTTACCAATCGAACTTTATTCATGCATGTTGTATTACTAATAATATTGCTTTATGCCATAGTACGATCCTGTAGTCTCAGGGGATCCCCGGGGGAAGATCAAAGACTTCATCCTAATGTAACTAGTATAAACGTACATAAAATACAGATATATGTAATACAAAACTTGCAGGTTATATTATCAGTGTTGTTTCAACCCGAAAGTTTACATAAAATGTTGTCAGCCAAATGTTGTACGGGCCAAAGAATTTAGAAAAAAAAGGAAAAACGGAGTTCTGGATCCATACTTTTAACAAAGCTAAGTATTTGCATGTCTTAATTTGCAACCTTCAGGAGTAACACATTTGAATTTTATTACAAATACGAAATGTAAGAGACTTTATATGTATCTATAGTGCTTAGGTTAGTAAAGTTTATAATTTTCTACGTTACACATAAACTGTTATTGTTATTTATGTAAATATTAAATATTCAAATTGCATTCAAGGTATTTATTACCAAACCCAATTTCTTCTAGTATTTAAAACACAATGCACTAAAAAGTTAAAAATAATAAAGTGAAAAAAATTTGTGGTAGGATATTTACTGGAATTGCAACAACTAACTTGTTGAATTACAGATAATTGGAATGCGAAGAAAAGTCTCCATTGAAGGAGACATTAAACGATCTTTCTCGTCTTTATTTTCAGGATTTAATCTTTGGAAAGCCCATTTGGTTTTTTTCTATGAATTAGCTTTGCTTAGTTTGCACTTTACATATGAATTTATGTCGTGATAAATTAATGGACCTGTTACCGTCGACTGTGTAAACGTTTTTGTTGGTTTCCATATACGAATTGTGCTAGCACACATACGAGATCTCATTCTAGATGCCAGTATTCAAATCCTTTGGAATTTATACCGTACTCGAGATTTTCTATCATCGTTGAATGGTCTCTTAATCTGCGCCACATCCCACCAATTCCATTCAAGATGCGAAAGTGGAAAATCTGTCAGATGCAGCTTCACGTTCTCTCCTGAGCCCATGGAGGTACACCAGAGAATTCTATTATTGTAGAATTCAATTATAAGATACTGTGTTTGTTTTAATGACATAATTTATTCCGAAAATTCGTTTCACATGCGGAATGACAACATTATGATTACGAAGAGATATCTGAGACTGTTCAGTGTCTTCCTTCAGCTGTTGTTAAAAAGTGTTCTTTGAATACAAATGAAAACAGATATTAGAGGAAAACGAGTTTTACTTTTTAAATTGTACTTCAAGCGTCTGCGTTCTAATATTCACGGTAATTTAGCCGACGCAGAGCTTTCTCTTTTTAATCAACAAAGAAATTCTTGTAATTTCGGATATTTCTAGGACCTTTCACCATAAACATTTTGCTGTACTAAATAATTTGCTATATCCTTTAGCCAAAGGCTCTCAATGAACTGTTTACTGTTTTATGTATTCTGCTAGTGTGTAGGTTATTAAGTATTCCGAGTCCACAGACAGTAAGACACGAGCACCAGCACGTGCGAAAATGCACTTAATTTCTATCCAGAGAGAACTCCCAAGTAGTAATGGAAAGTTAAGCAAGTAAAACCCTCTTGTGAAAACATTTCAATGAAGTAAAAAAAAAACTTTCGAAAAAAAGAAGTAGAAAAAATACACTTGAACGAATTGAATAAACTTGTAAGGTTGGTATGTAAAAAAAACCGGTCGAATAGAAGAAAGGTGGGCAGTGTGTTTGTTCCCTGGACTCTTCTGCTCCAGCAGCAATACTTTCTTTGCTGTCAGCACAAGAACATCTCGAGAGTACCTAACAGTGAACGTCCCGACGCAGAGCATCTTGTCATTGACTATTATTCAGAAAAAAACGCCATCTCCTACAGAAAACTAAATAGAAGACTCATTGCACGGCCTCCGCTCTCTTTCCTCTATATCATTGGAATTCTATCCAGTATCCCTTACTGAAACAGTTCATTCGGAAATCCCTTGAGACTACAAAAGAAACGGAAGGAACTCACATTGTGATTGTGTGACCAAGGACTTTCATCAACAATAGAAATAAAATTGATATTTCCCAACTGCTATAGTAAAGAGCGTCTGTCTGTCCTTGACCAGTAATTTTTAGCCAACTAAATAAAAAGTAACATGAAAAGCCATCCCGCGTGCACTCAATTACAAAGGAGAGAGAGAGAGTGGCTCCTAAGTTAGTACGTACGTGTACATATTTGCAACCGCGTGAGAAATATGCTATGTGTTACTCACGTTACGTAATACAAAGGGATATACATATACTGATAGCACAGTGGCTGTGTGAATTGTGTTGTGACGTGATCCTGTAGAGTAGGAGAGAGAGAGAGAGAGAGGAAATGCAAAGAAAAGGAAGAGAAAGTGAAGCCATAAGTTTCTATCGTATCTTCGTGATTCAAAGAAAAGGCTGCTGTGTGTAGACTGTGAGAAGGCAATGTAATGCAAGTAAAAGGCAAGTGTATCTGTCGTGCCATGCCGATGGATTCTTGCTAACTGAGTAGCAGTCTAGCAGAGCAGCTCCAAACTATGAGATGCATACTTACATTATACTGCTACTGTGTTCCTACCTACTAGCAACCAGAAGCATGCAGAAGTTCTGTGAATTTCTAGCCCCTCTCTCTGCTGGCTGCCTCAAGACTGGGCAATTCACTCACACAGTGCATTATATAGCACACAGAGGCAAGAGTACACACACAGACACAGCAATTCCCATTGTGAGCCAAGTGAGCCGAGTATGCACATGTAGATGGATACACACACACACACACACACACACAGAGAAAGAGAGAGAGGCAGTTGAGGAGAGAATTTGAGAGCGCAGCGCAAGGCACGACCGTAGTGTCGTTTCGTTTGTGCCTTTCCAGCCCGGGTTTTCACATCACATCCATTCTACATCAGATTCACAAAGTAAAGCACGTCGACAGAGGAAGGAAGAGAGAAAGCAACGGAAAGCCACTGTTTCGAAATAGAACAGTGTAGAGCGCGGCTACTTACGGCGACACAGCAGGAGAAAACTGATCTGAGTATAGTGGAAAATCAGAGAGATTCTCAATCTTTTGCTCAATCCATTGATACTTAGTTTCTTAGTCTCACGAGTGGCTTCAGCCAACAATCGAGCGCAACCAGCCCGTTCCAAGCGAACGAACACAGAAACCGAAGTAAGAAAACATTATTACTGCAAGGGCAAAGTGGAAAGTAGTAGAAAGCGGGAGAAAACTTTTCTCACTCGTTCTCCGTATACAGCAAACACATTTCAGTGTCTACGAACGCAGATATTTCTTTTACTTTACTTATCAATCCATTAACTGGAGTTATTCTCTGTGCTCGGCTCCTCTTCTTGTTCTGCCTGTAAAACATAATCCTGTAATCCTAAATGATTAGACGAGAAATCAAATCGAAACGTATCAAGTACCTGTCCATCTCAAAGCTCTGTTTGTGCATTCTGTTCGTGTGGCCATAATTGAATTTTTCAGCTTCAAAGCAGCGAAAGCCAATAATACTCTCCCCTCGTTTCATCGTCTGCTCTAAGCCACCAAGACAAATACAGAGACGAAGAAATCGACAGAAGGCTGCCAGCTACTGACTGACTGAGAGGCTACTTCTATCTCACTTTCTTTCTCCTTTCTCTTTCTACGAAAGGTCAATTGAATTTCTGCAGGAAGGCGCACGTGTAGTGTGACAAGGCAAACAATATAAATGACAAAGCCCAAGGGTCCAATTCCATTCACTTGTACAACTCTGGCCGTCTCTCCGTCAAATTAAATAAGTTGCTCCGCTAATACATTTCGAGTTAGAATTCAATTGCACTAATAATTGCACCGAAACACCATCCACTTATGGTCGCAATTTCTCTCCGCATCGATTCTCTCTGTGTGAAGTAAAAAGAAGCAGTCAACAACAACGTCCTACAACAAGAACAACAAACACAACAGAACAGAGACAAAACAACGACACGTTCCTAGCAAAGACAGTGACCAGACATTAAATAGATTAAATAGAAGACAAGACTTATTACAAGTCTCCAATTACTTTTGGCTGGAAAAAGGAAAAAAGCACATACACATAGAAAAAGCAGTATGAAGAGGGAAAGTTTCCCCGGTTTTTTCACTGGTTGCAATTAGAGGCTGTGAGTAGGGCACCGGCTGCGGCGGCATGGTTATTGGACGTTGAGTTACTTTATCAGGCAAGAGGAGAAAGCGTGGGAGCAGTGACGCGTAAAGTAGATAAAAACAGTAAAGATGATCATTGTGGCTTTGGTAAACGGAGCTGCTGCGGTTCTAACCTCACGTTCCCACCGGGATTCCTCGCTCACTGCACCAGCACAGAGTCACAGCACACAGCCTCCTCGTCACCAACCCAACACCGTAAAGACCGACACAGTGTCAAGTTTGTGATGTGACTGCTCATCCATTACTGTCTGTCATGAAAAAACCGAAAGACCCCAAAAGAAACTAATCACTATACTTCTATCAACAACTTACCTTCTTACCTCCATTCGATTCAATTGACTCTATCGGTATTACTCTTCTTCTCTTATTTCCCACACCACATCACATCACCATACCTTACCAATTTATCTACTATCACGTCTTCTGTCTACTGTCTTGTCTTCTTAGAGAGAGAGAGAGAGAGAGAGAGAGAGAGAGAGAGAGAGAGAGAGATCGTGTACCCCACCCAAGAAAAAACACCGGGCTGTTCTATCCTCCAATCTCATCACGATAATAAATTCGGCTGCAAAGGCAGAAAAAATTACCACCATTTTTCTCCAAAGGTTCTCAACTGCACAAACTGCACATAAATGTAAATATACGGTGACTCTATCGCTGACATTTATTACACCTTTACGGTGAACTCACGTTGGGCCAAAGGGACGACGACGAGCCTGGGTGAACGAGGCAGAGATGTGACCACCTTCACGCAACGCATCAAAGTCGACCAGCCAATCCGACTGAATTGAACGATTTCCGCTTCCGACCGCCAAAAGGAACACGAAATCCTAAGGCAGACTGTGGTTTGCCCAAAACATGAAACGGAGAGATCACGTCACGTTCACAAGAATGCCGGCTCCAAACTGCCCACTCCTACTGCGTACATCAAAGCTGGAACCTAGCACAGGAAGTGACACCCAGACAACCTACAGAACCAAAACAACCCGTTTGACAATCTACTCACTGTATTAAAAACCAACCAACCGAAACGTAATTTTTCGAAATCATTAAATTCTCTAGAATATTTCCTTGCTGGCAAAGTTAAAATGAGCACACGTTGTCCATTTTCAACTAAACAAAGCAAGTGCACGGAAATAGCAAAGATAAAATAACTAAATAGCAAAACAGTTACCTTGTGTTATGGTTATGACATCCTGCCAGTGCCCATTAACCAATATTTATGCTAAGATAGACTCCCGTTGGTTATGTTATCTTAACGATAATTGAGCCAGTTAAACGTGCAACGAGCAATAATTCCTACGTTATTACGAACTTTATTTCGATCCATTTTCTTCTGCATCTTCCTGCAACTGAAAGACAAACCGGAAAACGACCGTCACCCTAATTACCAATTACCAAGCTGATGAAATACGTGAACCATTACTATGTAATTGATGCTATCAAATATTTTGAATCATAGTTGACTCCAGCAACAACTTAAAAATCGATATTTCATTCCTAATGTACCGTACATGACTCCAATACTCTAACAAACACAATTTAATATCTGAAAGAAGTGCTGTGCACATCACGTGCTCTGTTTACACAAAAAGCGCTTCCACTAGTCAGTTTAAAAATACCGTGTTAATTATTCATCAACATTCTACGTAAGAACAACGACCGATGACGTGCCATAACACCATAAAATGACATTACACAACACGGCCAATTAGGATAAAATTATACGTGTCTAACACTAATACAAGAACAAGAGAGAACTAACGACGTTATTACTAGAGAAAACACTTTGCACTGCAGAGAAGGCAAGGAAATGTCAGCAGAAGGCCACGTGGAAGAGGAATTCATAACAGTTCTTCCCCAGAATCAGGAACCACCACGGAGAAAGGCCCGAATGAAATCAGAAAATTCACAAAGTTTAATGAGCGTGGGGGACGGCTCAGTAAAATCTACAGAAATACGCCGGTAAGAAACAAAATGCTTGTTGAGATTTTCTTCTCTCTCTCTGAATCTGTTCTGTGTACCGTTTCCTTGTAGTAGTAATTCAGTCAGCTCGGTGCAACAGTATCGATTTGCATATAAATTCGAGAAACGATATCCTGTTGTGTAGTATACTTGTAGGAACAAACAAACTCCTCTCTCTACAATATAATGGCGATAGTTTTCCTATAAATATTTGTATAATACATACTAGTACAGTATTAGCAGTCAATAATGTACAGCGGCTTATATACAGGTAGAAAGATAGACAAGCAGCTATTTACCTATATACTCATATATATATACTCTCTATTTCTGTTCTTATATTGCACACATTTTACTTTCGATTTTACGTAGAGGAGTCGTACAGTACGTACGGTGAATGTGTCTCTTCTATTATGCAGAAGTGCAGATAAGGAAAGGTTGCGTTTACGTACTTTCTCTCTACTAGTTAGCTCTTTCTCTCTTTCGCAAGTGAAAGCGTAGCATTCTGTACTACAGTTGTACGGGTAGCTTATTAGTTCCGTTCACGTTGCTCTGCAAACTAAATTTACAACTTGAGACTATCTCAGAACGAGAGAGAGAGAGAGAGTTTGAATTGAAAGGTATAATATAACAGAGGAAGGCAAAGCTTGACTAGTATATTCGAAATTCAATAGTTTATTTCCCTATTAGTTCACTAGTCTACTCTTTGCGAGCGGATTCAGTCCCACCAATCGACTCACAACATGTATGCATACATTTGCTTAGTACACAAGACAAGTCTCGACTGGGGAATGGCAAGGTGCAGCAGCAACAGATTTACTGCACCATAGTAATGTAGTACAGACCCAACAATATTAGCCTCTCTGTAACTAGAAGAGTACTACAACTAGAAATAGAACTAGTAGTTCTTGTACCCAGTTCAAAACACAATATGTACTAATATAGACTCTGACTTGACTTGATTTGCCACGGTTGACTTACTTAGGTTCCGTTCTATGTAGTAGCGGTGAATCGGTAGGTTGGAACTCTCCTATTTGCAAAGTCGCTTTATTATGTATTTGTATCATCTTCTTGTGCATGGCTGGCTTTCACCCGAATAAACGCTCAACTTGATCTTCTCTAACATGTATGTATGCACACAAGCTATATAAAAGATTGTCAAAATATATTTTCGCTAACTTTTCCTTTTCCGACGACTGGCTGGGCATTGTTGTAGCTAAGTGCATATTTAGCATGGTTTAAGTTTTGAATTTTTTCCCGTGGATTTCTCGCATTCTTAATCCTAAAGAGCACGTGAAAAGTATAAGGTAAGAAGGTTATGAAAAAATGATGTATACCTCTTAAGGTATACAGCTTTTGCAACATAAATCATAAAAGCAGACGTGTCCTACCTTCAGACAACTAGCTCAAGATTACAAAATGAAAAGACAGCTTGGGAAATTGCCTACAAGATTCAGGGTACTGTGTGTGCTGTTCAATCCCGGTACCTTTCTTTTACTGTTCGTCTCCCAGCTTATTGATCATTATTCGTTAAGCCTGCCACTGTCAAATGTTAGACATAAAGTTTCACAACGTATTAACGTCCTGGTCGAAATTTAATGTCCTCATATTTCAATTCAATATGTTCGAATCAATGATACGAAAGAGAAAGTTTAATAGGCAAGCTTCCTACGGTTTCGTATCGTATGTCGTTATTAAAGGCTGTTAAGGGAAAGTTTGTTTTTAGTTAAAAATTGCCTACTGAATGTGTGTAGCATTGTAGCTATATATATGGAAAGAATTAAAGTATATTAAAGCGTACATTATTATAGTATTACGTAGCACATGTATGATGTATAGGGACATTTGGGACATATATAATTTAGATAGGTATACAAAATATGTATTTGTTCAAACGAGTTGAATATCCTATTTCGAAGTGAAATTTATACTCACAATTACGGTCAGGTCTGTCAGTTTCAGCTTATACTTTGCGAACATGAGATGTGTTGGAAATTAAATTAAAGTAAATTCACATTCCATCAGTGAAACTATTTCTATTTGCATAAGGACCTTCTACGGCTTGTGTTAGCAGTAAGGATGGATCAGTAAGAAGCACAAGAGAGAGCCTAATACTACAGAAACTAGATACTCTTTCTGTAGCTACCTATAGCAGCATGTACAGTTTTGGGAGATTTATAGACGTTTACTGCAGTCAGCTATAACTTGTGGGGAAGACACCGCGGATCAACTTTAGCTTTTAGTGTAGAGTGGCGGGCGGGTGGTTGGCAGACAGAGAGAGAGCGAGAGCCCTATACACTCATTGAGGTAGAAAGAGAGAGCAGAATTCGATGATGGTTCTTATTGTGGTGTTATTAGTGGAGCAGTCATCACAGCACATCAGTGCCAGTATAGATATACACATAATATGTACAAAATACACAAACACACATACAAGGACAGAATACACGATAGAAAATTAAATTGAAAGGTTTTCCTAATTTGTGTAATCTCCTCATCAGAGTTGCTAATTCCCAATTCTGGTATCGTTATTGAATTTAGCCATGTGCACACTGGAATAGAGATCGCTTTAATGCACACCCGTCTATTTCTCAAGTGTACAAGCAGACAGACTGGCGTGGCTCGATTTGGCCAATGTGCCGCTCTGGCTCGTAGCTCTAAACTCGTTCTTTCTTGCTCTGTTTCACATCACATGAGTCTGCTCTGCGTTGCATCCATCGGTTGGTGGTAGTAGTAGGTTTGGTTGAAGGTAATGTATTTTCACTTGTCAATAGTCACAGTCAGAGCCAGCCAGCGAGCGGATATACCGAAGTGGAGCGGAATTCAAGTGCATTGTTGGTAAGGAAATGGAGTTTCACTTGTTTGATGGTTTTCTGGGTGATCATTGAACATCAGAATTTAATGGCAAAACTCCTGGTCGATTACCTATCATTGTATAACTAGTAGATAGGCAGTAGGCATGCAGACAGCTTTGTACGTGCATACTACTGTGTCTGCATGTGTAGTCATGAATCTGGTGCTTGCTGGCCGCAACACTTATCTTTAGCGTTAGAATTTATGTTATATCGCTTGTGGACCCTGTAATGATATGCTAGTCAACCCATTCACGTCTCCTAACACATTCCGCTCACTCCTACTGCTGCATTACCGTACTTAAACGATATTACATAATACATGTTACTGTATTGCTGGGCTCTCTCATCCACAGACGGCAAAAGCTCAAGAAATCTTTCACTGCTATGTATTATAGTACTACTCTGTATTGCTAATGGGGGATATAAAACAGCTATTATTGCCATACAGTGCCTCAAGCACTTTTACACAAACTTTTGTGGCCGTCTCTCTCCGTCGTCTGTCTTGCAGAATGTGGAGACTGGCTGATGGCTGATTTGAGAGCTGACTATTACAGTGGCACTCAGCGCAACTCTTCACCATTCCGCTGAGTCATACTCTGCTAAGTAGTATAAAGAGAGTGGCTGCAAGGATGGATCCACTTGTTTGAGAGTCGTAAATAAATGCCATTGTTGTGCACACTCAGAAACAAAGGAACTAATTACGACAATAATGTTTTAATTACATATCCAAGTGTGCATTGTCGCACTTTGGGTACTTATTTACACTGTTGGACTACGTGTCGCTTAATGTGTCAGTGGGACTGCTTCCTTCTCAATTACATAGTATTGGTATCTCATATATAAGTTGCGAATTAAAAATATTTAACTGGTGCAAATACTTTTTTGCAACATGGAAAGATAGACATAAAAATAAATTGCAAAGTAAGTGCCAAGTCGTTTTTGTGCTCAGATCCCTTTCTTTGCGAAAATAATTCACACAGGAATTTGTGCCAGTCAGTCGATTTGGATTTTTCATTCGTTTTCTCATTATTTCTAAAGTCTCACCTTTCATATTGGCTTTCAAATTGGTCTGTGCATAAAGCCCGGCTAATGAAACCGGCTGAAAGGAGAAAACTGCATAATATTCCCTATTACTTGTTTACGAAGAGTACGTGCGGCATGTCAGCAAATGCATATTCACCCGAAACGTATAAGTATGCAGTTGTGAGTATGGAAACACATTTACGTAAAGAAGATAAGTTTGAATGAGCATAGTCTGTCATCTTTTAAGCCTCTGTGCATATAAAACATGATGTACATTGAATGGTGTCGTGCATTATAGAAGAAGTCTCTTTGGTTTTTGAGACTTGAGATGAGACGAGAGTCCGCACGGTCGAATTTGAGTATATCTTCCAGGTATGGACTCACAATGTGTAGAAAGTTCAAACGATGAAACGAAACAGAGAGCATTGAGAATTTCTTGTTATTTCGTGAATAAAATATGCCCGGCTCCGGATCTGTTTACTCTTCTCTCTTAGCACAAGGAACGAGTTCAAAGCTTTACTATGCAACCTACCGATTATACATACTAGACACATACACACATGAACCTGCACCTAGTATTGTATTCCATTGTACATAGCTTTTGCTCCATCTATGTATCTATGTATTATGTTACTGTCAGAAAGGGACATTAGGGATTTAAGCAAAACACTAGTCACAATGAGAATTCTCGTACAAACAAAATCCGTTTTCACACATTGTTATTAGATGTTATTATTGGGCCAAGGTTTGGCTAAATGCATAAACAACTGGAATTATATATATGGAATATTTTGGAAAGACCAGTCTATGTATATAAGTATTTCATCGACAGGGTGACCCAATTACTGGAATTAGTTCAACTTTGGTTCAATTTTCTACAAGCACAATTTAATTGTCAGTCACCCATTTTCACGGGATTGAAAGCTAAAATTAGTTAGTGATTTGAGAAAATTCCTTATTACCCGTGCTGACAGTAACGTATGTAAATATATTTTTGAGAATGGAAAGGACTTACTGGTATATGCACATTTATTCACAATCCTTCTGATATAAGCTGTTATCCACGCCGAACTAGCAACATTCTTGACTTCTCTTTATCCACTGCACCTTTCCATTTCACATACTTTCAAATACAACCAAACATTGCAAAATGAACCGTTTCCAGCTGTAGCCCCTGCAAAGTTCCTTAAATGTGAAATTTATTTGTGTAAACGAAACTTTCATTTACCATCTCCACGAAATAACCTGGTACGTGGTATTCCAACTGTTTGTAGTTAGCAAACAGACGATGAGAAATAAGTGGGCAGATTGTAGGTAGGCATACAAGTTGAGTGTATTAGTTTCTCCACAAATGAAAGGTTAATAGAATACACAGCTAATTGAAACTGGCGTGTTTAGACCACGTATGTATTTATATACCTATGCAATTGAGTTGCGTGTAATCTACCATTTATTCTGAAAAGCTTTCCTAGCGGATACTTAACTGTACGTCTCACCAAAACCTTTAGAATCATTGTCAGCCTACTGTCGACTGCAACACATGATTTATCTTTTATTAAATTCTATTCAAGCGGTTAGCAGCTAGGGGGCATTCATACGTTCCGTAAAACGTGGGGGATGCTGTCAAAATAAATCATTTCTTTCCGACTTTATTTATTACCCAAAGTGATTTTTTAATTTCAACCACTTCTTTGATTTCACCACGCAAACTCTCCACACAACG
>JABASC010002082.1:0-19282 GCA_019776185.1 Plutomurus gul | reverse complement strand
GTATTTGTCTTATGCCGCGTGGCTATGGAGCTCCACCCCAGAATTCCATTTTTCACTTGGCATATCTTACAATGTATAAGCACCAGCATCATTTACAGAGCTGGTCCCGACCACTACTTACTACGGAAAAGTGCTTTGATACTTTAGTTACTCTGTCTCTACGTCTGTTTGTTAACTATGTAAATACGAATTCAAAAATTATTCTCAATAACATCTCGACAATGAAACCACAAAATATTTTCATGGATTTGCAATCTTATACAGTTAAAGCAGATTAGAAGAATCTTTTTCAAATGCCAGCGTTGCATTACACTAATAAGCAAATCACGCTAGCGGCTCGGGACGAATTGAAAGGGGGCTTACGTTACTTGAGATTCTGTACATTAACGACGCGCTGAGAGCTGTGGGTTATGTGAGATCAGCAAATTATTACATGCAAAAAACTATGCGATTTATAAAGGTCAAGGATTATGAATAAAAATTACAACGCTGATAAAATTTCAACAAGTACTTAGAATGAGAGTTCGTAACTGAAGATAAAAGGAATTGGACAAATGAGCAATATGATTTAATTACAGTGCGTTTAAAGGGAATCGACATTCATCATCACAACCGAGCATGCATTTTCAGTGTATTTTTAGAGTTTCCAAAGTATTTTTAACTCGTCACATAAAATAATGAGCACGACTGAGCATGATTTGCTTTAATGGAGGTGATCACAATACGATTATTAAGTGTGAAAGAGTATAATAGCATCGCCGTGGAATAGTTAGCCAGAGAAGATGTAGAAATGTGCCCACATGGACAGATTCTTATTCAGTGGTGCGTGCATTCATGCATATTCGTGGAGAAAGCAAGCATTGCAACACGAAATCTTTGACGAGATAATACGAAGTACACGTTCACAGCCATGAATTGACAAGGAAACTTTACACAAACCACAATACGTGAATGGATAGAACACCACATCAAGACTTGTGCTACTTATATTCAAGATTATTTACTATGACTGTCACACGACCCACTACTACCACAACTAAAACTCCAACATTAAACACATAAAATGCTAGTGAGAATAATTTCGTAACTGCCTCCAACGTATACGATGCCTAATGTTTTCTTCGGCAGACTCCGTCTGACTCCTTCTCTATCTCTCCAAAGCAAACAAGAAAAAATTCATGGTTGAAAAACAAATTGGAACTTTGATGTTGATTTGGAGAGAGTCAAAAAAATTGATGCAGTCGCAGTGATGACGTGAGTGAGTGACAAGACGACGGGACACTCAATGTATGTATCTCTATACTGACATACAGAGAGAGACTTATAGACAGTGAGCGTGAACACGATGAGAAAATGTATATGATAGATAGTGTAGTCATTGTGTGCAAAAGTATTCTGATCTGATGGCCTACCGTTATATAATATCAGAGGATGATGCTAAGGACTTATAAGGGCAAGAGTAAATCATTAAGACAGGATATGAGCTAAGAAGCATGTTTTCGGCGTTTCTGTTGCTGGGAGGCCTTGTCCTTCTAACTAGTCAGACAACTGTCATCCTTGTGTCACCACAGCAGCAGCCTGCTCGATCTGGCTCTCGAAGGCAGCCGTACAACGCACAGTCGAGAAGACGAAGAAGAGTGAAGACCGCAAAGAAGAAGAAGAGCCCAGGGAAGAACACAGAGAGAGAAGAGTGGAGTAGACACAGGCACGAATGACTGAACACGGAATATCTCATCTTACACTTATAAGCAACGCTCAGAGAAGGAGAGAGACCTCTTTTATGCGCCATTCCCTTCATCATTATTACCTTCCACTGCTGATAAGCACAGAAGACACAACCAATGTACTATTTTATGGTTTACAGATTATTAGACGTATATTATTTGTGTTAGACTGCAGATAAAAACATATTGCAGCGTGTTTAATAGCTATACGGCTTTGCTACCAGTATATATGGGGAACAACGGCAGGTTCACTGCATCCATTTAACCACACAGCACACCACCACCACCACCACCACCACCACTAGTAGTATTAATATCAATAAAACTCCACAGCAGGTATTTACAATGGCAAAGTGCAAGCACATTATTATTATTATTATATAAGTGCATGTAGTCAGTTGCTATATTGCATGGCTTCTCTTATATGTATTTATATGCATCTTTTGACGAGAAAACATTGAATGCTCTGTGCTGTGTATTAAGTCGCAAAGTTATAAATTCTCTTGTTCCGAGCTCGTTGTTATAAAGTGAAGAAGACGAGTGAGAGGGACTGACTGCTCGACTCTCTTTTTGAATGCCATCGCAGCTGTCTCACCGTTCACCTCAAATCTCATCTCATCTTCCAGATAAAATCCATCGATTCCATTCACTCGTCTCTCCCGTCCTGTTCGTTTAGTACAAACATTTCAGTCATGTTCGCTATCTCTACAAAGAAATGTACAGGACGACGAAGGCGACCTCACAAGGCGATCTCTCCTGCGACTGGCTAACAAATATCGTTGTTAATTCGACCTCCACGTATTATAATAAAAACATGACTCTTCTCTCAACGTACAGCTAAATGTATTTGAATGCAGACAGCATTTGTGTTCAGATTGACGCGTACGACGACAAATTTCTTGTTAATCTTAATGTGTATTTTTTATTTAATTGCGGATTCCTCTCCTTAAAATGTATTTAAATGCATACGATCTATTTCATATTGTTCTCTGTATGAATTAAAGAAAGAAATTAGTAATTGTTTTTTATGATTGCATGAATTAATTAGCATAATATGTAATGGACATGCTTTATATGAAAGGGCAACCGATTTGTTGTGTAGGGATGAGAATTAGTGGCGGACAGAGAAAGTGATGAATTCAATTAGCTACGTTTTTATTCAGTTGAATAGAATGCAATACATTTCAATGTAACAATGCGAATGAACAATGTGGCAAGGGTTTATGGTTTCGTGAAAGGGTGATAGGGAGTGTAATTTAGTCAGCACTCTATCATTCCACTGTGAATTTTGGGGTACTGTCGCAACGATCGTGTAATTCTTCACAGGACCATCGGAAAATTCAGGAATGATAAGTATTTAGAAAAATTAGACCAAAGAATATAACATATACTCTTCTATGTATGTTTTATCTATAAAGGAGGAGGGAGGAAGGGTTACAATTCAATGGCACAGGCTCGCGTACCGCATATTATATCACACGTACGTAATAATACAAGCATCTAGAAACGAAACAAAAGGAAAATAGTTTTCCATCGACGAAAACGATTAAAATATTTTCAAAAATTTCTATTTACAGACTATATTCATACAAAGTACTTATTAAGCCATATTAGTAGTATTAAAATTATATGTTGTATAATCTATACTGCGATGATTGCCTATTAGTTGTATAATACACAATGTTTGAAAATAAGATTCAATTGGAAATTTCAATGGCCGTTGCTAGCAATGAACTCATTTCCACGTACGTACTGTAAGACGACATCAATGCACGCATGACGTATTTCTTGTGTATAAAATCGTAGACACTTGTCTACTTACACGCAAGACCGAAATGGTAACTGCGTATATATATAGGGAGACTACTATTATTATATAGGTATTAGTTTTCTTACATGTACATGTTTAACTTGAATTATGTAATCGGGAGAAATTGAAATGACAATTGTGTGCAATCAGCGACAACAGAAAGAAGAAATGATGAGGTAATCTAAGAAAGGACAAAGTAGAAATTAAGTTTCACATTTACAGTATATTAAATAGTAGTTTTAAATGCTTACTAGTAATTTAGAATATAGAGAAAGTGAGTGGGCGAGTAGGAAACGAGTGTGGAGAGAACAAGAAAAGAATTAAATTACTTTCGAGATGTTTGAATGGAATTAAAATGGAAAAGAACAGACGTGAGCCGGAGAGGGAGAGCGGTTTTTCCTTTGAGTCGAGCAGACTGTACAAATAGTTGGCATTTTTTGATGTAAATATGGGACACTTGGAAACGAGCGAGGGATCTTGTGAATGCTGAGACTGGTGCTCTCAAACAGAATACTTATTGCTGTCAAAGTCAATAGACACAGCGGTCGTGTCAGTGTCTTCTCCTTCTGTGTCAGATATTCTGTTGTCTAGTAAGTCAAGTGGTTCTTGTAGTTATTCTATGTGCTTTCAGTCAGTCAGTCGCTGCTGCTAAAATACAATGACTGCTCTGCACTGCTGCTACATACTTTTAATAATCTTTGCTTACAATCTAGTAGACTGACAATAAAGCTTGAAAGAAACTCTTGTTGTTATGATGTGGAGAAGGAAGACGAAGAAGTGGCCGTGGCAGCACCATACCACCACAACAACAGAAAAAGTCGACAAGCGGAAGTTGGCCGGACAATTTCTCCACTGGGATAGAAACACAACTGACGATCTCAAGACAACAACTCACACAACAAGCCAATTGTGTATTTCTTAGCAGTGTGTGTTCTCTGTCCAGAAGTCTTCGTTGGTTGATGGCTCTCTCGCTCTCTCTCTCTCGCTCTCTCTCTCTCCACTATTTTCTCTGACAACAATAGAAAAGTGAATGCAGTGCAATTTATTCCATCCTGTAGAATTATTAATATAAAAAAGGAGGGAAACGGGAGACGGCTAGCGGAGTCACAAAAAATGAAAGTCTGTGAAAGGTGTAAAAAATCTGAACTAAAAGATATGGCATGTGGTGGAATGGAGGGAGAGAGACAGAGAGAGACAGAGAGAAGAGGAGAGTAGTCAGAGAGAAAGAAAGAGAAGAAGAAGAAGAAGAAGAAGAGGAGAAAAGAGAAGAAGAAGAAGACAGAGACAGCGAGAGAGAAAAGGCCTATAAGAAGGCTATAATATGATTAGGGTGTGGGGCGATGAGATGAATAGAACGGTAGTCGTCGTACAAGTTCACAGAGAGAGATAGAATGGAATTGAAATGAAGTCGAAGGCAAGGGAAGGCAACTCGACAGCTGAATAGTCTCTCAGAGAATGACTATAGAGATGGCAAGGACGGAAGAGGAGCTGAAAAGAAGATGATACACTCTCATTGTCTGCACAGAAGGCTCTGCTTCTGGCTGCAATGCAATCTGCGGAAAATATAGGAACTGGTGCCCACTGGCAACACCAGCAGCTACTCTCTCACTACTCCCTACTAAATATACTACCACCACCAACACCAATACTAACCACTACTACTACATACATATACGTCACGTTCACGTCCCTCTCTCTCTGTCTACATCCAAAAAATACTTTTCCACTATTTGGAATAGGCAAAATTCTCACCAAAACCCAAACTCGTTCACTTCTTCCTTTCTTCTTCTTCTTCTTCTATTTGTATTTAGCTTCTACAGTGTTCTCTCTCCCTAGTAGTCTCTGCTCCATTGTCACTCTGGTAGCCAGCCAGCCGGTGTAACTATATATTCGATATTTGAAGTAGAAAGTGGAGGAATGTGAATAAGCACGGAATGCAATTCTCTTTGTTGCGTTTCAGTGGCAGAGCTAGTCTCCGCAATACTATCTCCTCTTTCACTCACTCTCTCTCGTCTTCTGCGTATATACGTATTTATGTGCATATTTAGAGGAATGAACACACTGCGTACTGTAGTCAAGAAGAAGCTTGTTGGAAAATCTGTATATACAGAAAGAGAGAGAGAAAAAAAAGAGTAAGACTAGACTGTAGAGCCGAAAACATTCCAGTGGTGACTATATGGATATAAGCGTTATACGGGTATATGTACTGTAGAGATGAGTTAGTTCAGTTGGTGTGGTTGTATGTAGCTGATATAAAAAAGGAGCTAGTAAGATGGCTAGAGAGAGAAGGAATAATATCGAGTACATAGTGAGAGAGAGCAAGAAGGGAATAGCGTGTAGGATAGTGGAGGAGGCCAAGCATGGGAATTGGAGGCACAAGTTAGGCAGGAGCAGTGATAGTCGAGGAGTAGGAGAGAGGCAGTCGAGAAAAAGGAGTGTATGTTGGATGGTAATGCTGGAGGCTCGCCGCCTCTCACTGAGGCGGAAATAATGAGGACCAACCTTCTTGTCATCAGAGCTCCGCCTGGCCTACACTGTTTGGAAGGAATGAGGACCGGAGGCAGCCATGCCTTACTGCAAACCCCACGACTTCCTCTCGCTACACCAAGCGAAACGATCCTCGATCAATTTCATGCCTCTCTGACGCGTGTAACTAGAGAAATTTACCGGAAAACTTTGGCTGTCCATAAACTACAGAAAATTTGATGAGCACCTCAGCACACAGCCCAACACTAATCGAATTTCGGTTTAATTAACTTCCCATTTCCATCTTTCATTTCATTCACAACACTATTCCTCCCAATATACATACTTATATATACATATAGCTATGTATGTATGTATATGTGCATGTACCTGAGACTGAACACTAAATAGTAGTATGCAGATACAATCTATAGTATAAGTCTGCTGTGATCTCTCCGTGTGCTCTGTGTACATCCTTTGCTTTTCAAGCCGCACACAAAGTACACTAACCGTGTCACTCATTTACTTACGTAACAGTGCTCATACGTGCCTGATTGTGCACAGACACACAGACATTAACGAAGAAATAAAGAGGACGCAATAAGATAGGCATATCCTTCTTTTTTACGCTCACAATTAGTGCCACAGCCTTTTCCTTCAGTCAAGTCAGTTCACTCCAGTTACTTAGTTAATCAGTCAGTCAGTCAGTTTGTTCAGTCTGCTAACACTCTCTTATCTTCCCACTCGAGGCTATCTATACAACAAATATATGCTTATACATACTGTCTGTGTCTTATAACAAATACCCTGTTCTCTGCACAATCCATAATACAATAGTATCAAGTGGGCTAACCCCTATTTTATTAGAAATCGCATATTTTCCCACAATATTTCCTATTTTTATACGTATTATTATTAGTAATTCCTTTCAATTAAACATTTCGGAAAAAAACAGCGAAAATGGGATACATGCATTTTGGGTTCATTTGTAGTCAAAGGCAGCGGTCTCCAGTAGTTCGTGATGAGTAACAGAAAAGAATGCGAGATAAGTCAAGGGAATCGAGATAAGATAAAATGTAGCCATTCTCTGTGTAAAGCCCATATGCCACAGCGGTTCTAGAAGATCCTTTTGCATCTGTCAGATTCCCTGTACTCTGACCACCTTCTTTTTAGTGCACAAAAACCGTTATTACAACATGCGTTCGCTGTAGAAACAGCGAGAGCAAGAGTTGTACTCATTCTGCTATACATTATTAGTAGGAGAAGGAACGGTGCATAGTTGACTGACTTTTGGTTAGGAAGGATGTTTATGGTGTTTTTCTCTTTAAAGGAATCACCTTCCATCTCATCTACTCTAGCAAAGTTGCGATTATTTGTTGAAACATTAATGTTATCGAAAGGGTGGCCACCACCACAGTGCAATCTGTTCATGTACAACTTGTACCACACACACACACAGGGGCTCTCTATGTATATTTTGTATGCAAATGTACGTAGCCGGGCATAGTGGAAGACACAATGCTACACAGTATAGAACGTACGAACGTATTTAACAGTATTAGTTACGTAATGCAACTTTTTGACTCGAAATGATGTGCACCGAATGTCTGCTCGCTGTGTGTCTCGTAAAGGGAGACAGGAAACGAAATGATGATGTGATGAGATGCACACAGAGAGAGAGATCACGTAACACGATCTACATGTTGTCTGACGCAAGTCTATTAAGTACATATATATAGGTTTTAGCGTCTTCAGTGCAGGAATACAGACGACCACCACATCATCATACGCCAAGTGAAACTTTGCATGAATTTGGTATTCTTAATTGATTGACTGTTTAATCAGATTGTGTAAGTTCGTTAGAGGACGCTTAGCTCTAACGTTCTGATGATGAAAACTGTGCGAACGTAGACAGACTACCGACTGGCATGCAGAGTGGATAAGCCGGGGGCCATGTCAGTAGGCAAAACTTGTACGTTACTATAACAGAGTGCACACAGCTTCATTGCTTCGTTCAAGTCATGATAATGTTTTTTCACGAATGCTGCTCCATCGTTCACCGTCTCGTTGGAGGAATCGTTCCTTTGAGGCCATGGACGCTGGCTCTCTGGCTGTCCATCGAAAATCCGTTCTCCCAACTTACCCCGCTTTGTTTCATATACAAAATGCAAGGTTAGATTTTGGAAAAATCACTGTTACATTTCATAGAATCCTGGGAGAATTTTTTGTGCGGCTGTTGGTGGTGGTGCTAGGGAAATTTACATAGTCGAATTAAAATGAGACTTGCAATACAACAATTTTAATGGGGGTATAATGAAACTATGTAGATAGTATTACTACGATTTTGAATGTGTGAGACTGTGAGTTTGCCCATTATTGTCTATATAATTTTGTAGTGTGTATGTAAATAGTGTAGCTACAAGAAAAGTGAAGTGCAGAGACTGGCTGAGCGTAGAAGAGCGAGTGAGCGAGCGAGTGAGAGAAACAGAAGAAGAATCTTTGTAAAAACAATCCTTGTAAGTGGCCATAGAGCGTTCTGCCACAGAAATCCCATGGAGAGAGAGAGAGAGAGAGACGGGAGTCAAAGTATCTAGCTTTGTTCTACACGATAGTCGTTGGTGGTTGTGCATTGTGCTGTGTGCTGGAAGACTGAAGACTACATAGTCCTTCATTATTATACAGGAGATAGATGTCCAGAGAGAGACAGAGAGGGGGGAAAGCTGTACGAGTTTTATGGATGTGCAGATATGTGCTCTCTGTGCTGCTCCGCTATAAAATGTATTCAGTGTGATGATTTGAGTGTGGAATGTAGTAGAAAAGTGTATGCATATAATTCCGTGTATGCATTCTACTACTACACAAGTGTGTACAATGTAGAGGAATACTAACTAAGTAAACGAACGTAAAGTAAATGGAAGTGAGTACTTACTTAGTGGTACATATAAATATAATGGGTGGGTTACACAGCTCTCTCTCTCTCTGGCTCTCTGCTAGACTTCTAATGTATGTATGTACATATACGTGTAGTAGGTAGTAGATAGATACAGTGGTGTGTGGAGCCGAGTGAAGAAGAAGAAGGAGAGCAGTAGAAGGGAAGGAGAAGAGATGAGAACGAGAGAGATTGGATTTGTTCTTGAGTGGAGTTGAGAAACGAGACGAGAGGATAGAGAGAGAGAGAGAGAGAGATTCAGTCTGAGGTAGTCACTACTACTACCTAGCTACACTGCACATAGTACAGCATCAGAGCACATAGCACAGTATACACAGACAGTTGCATACATAGGAAGGAAAGCCAAAAGTAAAGCCAAGGAAGCGAGTGAGTGAGACAGAGAGACTCTCTGTGGGAAGAAGTATTCGACTGTAGTGGAGTAGTATGTAGTAGAGACTTAAGAGAGAGAGAGAGAGAGAGAGTATAGAGGATGGAAGTTGAGCAGAGGACTGGGATTGAGAGTTGAGGATGTGGGATGTGGAGGCTGGGTAGGCAGGGCAACGTGGTGGCTTCCTCAGCCGTCTCCCCCCACTGCCTGGAATTCAACAAGATTGTTGAGCCAATGCGCTTCAAGCCTCAGTGGCTTTGGACCCGAAAAAGCCGAATATGCCTGCCCGACTGCTTCTTCCACTTGCATGACTCTCTACTGCAAGGTGATAGCCAGTGTAAAATATACGGATGAGTGTTACCAGAAAACTATTCAGTGCACACAGTGCCGTGAAACGGACCATAAATATTTGCATCGACAGTTTTTGGACTGTGCAAATTTTTTATAACATCATCTGATAATTCCCGATTGTCGTTTGTCTTGTGACTAGTCAGTCGCTCTGTTCTCTTCTTCTGTCTGTGTCGTCGTCGTCGTTGCCCTTCGCCAAAAGTTCCCTTCCCGCCCTTCTCATCCATTACAACGGCTCATCACACCGCATTTTCATGAGTCAGTTGACTCGGTGGACGTTGACACCGTCACTCACTCACTCAACATTTACGGCAACAACATTCCCACCACCACACAACGACACACGAATCCAAACACAGTCAAAACAATTGCTCGTCTTCCCCCTTATTCACAATTGACAATATCGTCACCAAAACTGTGTTCTCTCTCTCTCTCTATCTCTCTCTTCCATCGCTAAAAATAATAAAAATAATTCTTCTTCTCCTCAAAGGTGAAATTACAAGAACTGCAACGAATTCTCTCATTACTGCTCCACGTAATTAATTAATCGTTGTTGTTGTTGTTATTGTTGTTGTTGTGTCCAAGTGTTCATTTATATTGTCGTCAGTGCTGCATGAGGTGGTCAGGTAGGTGACCAGTGTCACGAGTGACAGTGATGAGCAGCATTCTCTGTGTATGTAAGCAGGGAACACAGAGATCACTGCCATGCTCTTAGTATAGTACGTGCACGTGTCTGATACCTGCAGTACTTGATGAGAGAGAGAAGAAGAACCACTGGCACCACTCACCCATAATAATAATAATAATAATAATAATAATAATAATGCCAATGCTCAGTTAAGTACGTATTAGTAAGTGAAGTTAAAAAGTGCATATGCATAGCTACTACTACGTACGACAGCCACTACTAAAACAACGTGTACACACATAATGGCTATGGTGTGGTGGTGTGGCTCTGGTGGACTTATGTGTGTAAGTGAGAGTGAGAGTCAAAGTCAAAGGCAATTGAGAGGATGAAACGAGAAGTTGTAGTCGCTAGCAGAAGAAAGCTGGAGCAAAGCAACAGCCACTACTTCTACTACAGCTGCAGTTACTACTAGAGAGAGAGAGCTACCACTGCTTTTACTACAGCCACTAGCCAACAGTGAAAAATTATCATCCGAGGTAAGATTTTATCTGGGCATTTTACGCTCCATGGTGCATGTAGAGTGCCATGAAATCACGTTAACATAATGAGTCGTTGAAGAATATGGACCAATCCCAATGCTTTATGAACCATGGACTGACTAAACTCACTTAACCACACACCACACTCCCATTTACTCTTTTTCGTCGACTTGTCTCTTCTTCTTCTTCTTCTTCTTCTTTTGCTCTCTCTCATTCGGTGCTCCGTGTTTGTCCTGCTAGAGTAAAAATCTCCTCCTGTGTGCCTCTGCTGCAGGAGTCTCGTCTCCGCCGCCCTTGCTGCCTAGACATTCTGTCCCGCTACGCTCTATTACTACCTCTCCTATACTTGTTATGCGTCTACCTTCACCGTCCATTCCACATTGCAGTCTTTTTCTTCCTTTTTGAGTTTTGGTGGTGGTGGTGGATCGGTGGCCGCCGATTCGGGCATTCTTATTATTTGCCTCTGTACTTCTAGTGTAAATATAGAATGGTATTGGCACTTGAATTCTCGTCTGTGTTCCGTTTCTTTAACATTGACTCACGTCTCATCATCATCACCATCATCATCATCATGCTCACTCTCCGCACATCGTGCCGCTACAAATACTTCCCTACACTGTTCCCATTAGATCTCCATATCAATGAACACCGTAGCTCACCCGTAAGTACATTTCACAGGCCCATAGTCGTAAATTGTAGGTACTTACCTAACACCACCACCACACAAGTCCTTTCTCCTATGTTGTATGTAGTACTGGCTCTGTGCACTCACTCAGCGCTATAGACCAACACTTCCGTTACACAATGCATTATGTTTCCTCAGTAGAATCTCTCTGACTCTCTGACTGTTTTCTACAATTTCCATAATTTCAGTCATATCTCACGGTGACCTGCAGAGGGACTGCTACTATGCTTAGTAGACGCACTATTTCTACCATGGCGTATTATATAGGGGGAAAGAGATATATTCTCTGAATCTCTATGTCTACAGTGTATTTAAGCTGTCACACATTTAATGACGTAATGAGGATGCCAAAGAGAGCACAAAAATCATTTCTTTCTCTAAGAAAAGTGCAAACCACAAAAACAGACAAATATCATGAAAATTTCAACAAATATGATATGATGTGAGACTACTGGGTCAACTAAAGACTGCTTAAGGACTTACCCCCGGTGGTTTTAACATTTGACAAATCACTTGTAACCAGTTTAAAAGGTTAAGGAATGATATCTGGCGTGTAGGTTTAAAAGTAAAGAAATAATTTGATGACAAGGATTACATAAAAGAAGTTAAAAAAGTTTGTGTCCACAAAACATCGAACTAAAATAAACTTATCTCTTTCAGGGGAGTAACATTATGGGTAAAGCGATACATACAGAAATAGAATTATTTCATGTGTACCAATCTAAAGCTGTGTGCCTTACAAAAAGCATTCTTGTAGTAATAAAGGGGAAAAGCCGAAAGAATTCATTGGAAACATTATGATTACAAAGCACACTGTACTCTACATTAGGAAAAGTATCGAAATACTTTGCTTTAAACTTTTGCAAAGAAAGAGGCTAACCTTCGAATAAATCTATCTATACAGTTAGTGGAATCTGAACCTGAAGTCAGTAAAGTAATCATATAGGGGCTACTGAACAAGACATACTTTCTGTATTCTCAGTCCATTCTTTTTGATACAGCCCATTATTACGCTATGTACACATTATTATGTAGAAGCTATGTATTAACACATCATCAAAGTAGATGGTAAAACCGTTCATTCGTTCATTTGAACACAAATGGTAACACGATTCGATTTGTTCTGCTTTACTGCCTTTACGGCCAACCAAAAGTCAACGAAAATATAAAAACACGAGATCCGAATCAGTCTTTTAGAAATTAAACCCTCCTCTCTACACTATCTACATATCTTCATGGGCTTTACATGTAAATGGATCTAGTTAACGAACCATTGACACATTTACTAACTTGTGCTTGTTCCCTTCAATGGCTACAATTTATTTGGCGAACAAGTCTTCAGATTCTTGGAACTCACCAGATCCACCCCCTCCCATCCTCCTCCGTTTTCAGGCATAAATATTAAATTGAGAAATTTTTTACTTTTAAATCATTTGTGATACATTTTAACTTGTAGTCAGTAGTAATGATAGTGGTTGGCCTTTTGAATGCACTATTAGAGCTCCGTGTAAACAGAAGCTTATGCACAGCCAGTACAAACAGTTAACATGACAACTATAATACACAGTAGACTTATAACCAAGAACATTATTTGGTCACAGCAATGCCTGCATTTTGTAAGACATTTTGTGCATTCTTCTTTCAATTTAGTAGCATAAAATATATAAGGACTTTTCATGCTACGAAAAGTTTCTTAAAAGTTTCTGCAATGTAATGCAATGCAATAAGGTAAATTGTAGGATGACGACTATTTTTCCGTTGCAAACTTTCAAGTACTGCTACTACTACTATTGATTCTTTCCTGGAAATATTTTATTCTCAAAGCACTATCTTTATATGTACACAAAGTTGTATTTTGGCATTTTATGTAAAGTACATGAAGGATGAAAGTTAAATGGTTAGAGAGATGCAGCTGAATTTATTCGAGAAACTTATGAACCCCTCTCTTGTATAGACAAACTAAGGAAATTCAGTTTTACTTTTTATAAATAGTTTCCGAGTGGGAAAAAGTGCAGAATTTTTTTAGTCCTTCGACAACCAAACGTAAAATAGTTGTTTGCTATATATTTTTATATGAGAATAGTTCGCCTATGCATACAATAAATTAGTAATTGTAGGGAATGAGCAGATTTAAAAATCTATGCATCCCTGTACTCCCAATCTCTCTCTGCTCCTCTACCACACTCACAACACAACAAATAAATGGGCTGATAGGAAACGAGGAGATTGGAAAATCGGAGCGGAGGCCTAGCCAAGCTGACAAAGAGATTTACAGAATGGGTGAAGTGATACAGATAACGAGGACAAAGGCTAACCAAGGGTTTGCTTACGTTCCCTTAGAATTTCTCGACAGAGACTGAAATCAATACGCACATTATATTCGACACAAACACCCTGTAGTCGTCGCACACCATTATCTCTGTAGTAGTCCTCGTAAGTAGAGAACAGAAGAGGTCAAAATCATAAGCCGCTGCTGCTCCGCTCTCTTCCATTGTACTTTTATAAACTTTTACTATTCACACACAAGTAGCATACATACAAATACATAGCAGCAGCACTAGTAGTATAGTAATAAGCATACATCCATTCACCGTACACACTTTTAATGGCACACAAACGAACCTACAATTCCCTTTTTCTTCACCTTTCAATACCATGTACTTGTTAGTGTGGTATCCGCCATACACAACAACCAACGAGCCGGCACCCCGGCGATTTACACGGTGAAAGTGTCCTCACTGTCCTACACTCTCACAATAATATACTTATATGCACATATTTTATGCATCCATATATCAGCCCTACTCCTTAGTACTGGTAGTACACCTTTACGAGTAAAATACGTGTGACAATGATGGGCACACCGTTTGATTTGGCTCACAAAACGGCTCTCTGACAATCAATTCCACTTTCAGTCAGCACAGAAGCCACTAGGATTCTAAAAGCGACTTTGCCTTCCTTATGCCTACTCAGAGAAGAAGTTCTGTTCGGATATGACCACGCAGTGAAAACATTGAGCTTGCAGTATACACACAGCACACACAGAGATCCACATAGCCCTGTTGTCAGAAGTATTTGGCTGCTGCTAAGAAATCGAGAATTCCTCTCGCTTTAAGAACTTCTTAGTAGAGTGAGAGCGACAAAGTCTAACGTGTCACGCCACGATTCTTCTCTCACAGTCAAAAGTGCATGTGCGTACTATATATCGTTGTCTCTGTCTGCTGCTACCACTATCGCACAAAAATACTACGCATATGTGTGTGTCTGTGTGTGTGTGTGAGTGTGTGCGGAGAATTCCTCTCCAATCTCCATAGACTACTAGTGATATAGGGACTGTCAATCGTGCACTTTTACTCATGCATACATATAGTACAGTGTATAATAGAGATGGATAGCTGAGATAGGAACGGGACGGTTCAGAATCAGTCCACTACCAATAATGCTACACACAACACACACATAATAATGACTACTACTTACTACGAGTCACCACAGCACAGCATGCAGCCCCCAGTTACACATTATACTGAAAACCAACACTTAAATATGTGAGTGTACTCTGTGTGAGCATTTGGAGCTCTCTGTCTCAGTCAGTCAATTCATACCCATTCAGAGATAAGTAAGTGCGTCAGTATTGCTTACATATTAGAGGCTGAATTGTATCACGCAGCGAGTTACACGACAGCAATCACACTAACCTGCTAAAACCGTTCACTCTCCTCCGGCTCCGTAGTCTAATACTACAAATCTGGCTCTTCTCTCTGTCTCATCTTCAAATAGTTTCTGTGTGTGTACAAGTGCATGGGAGAGTGAGAGAAAGAATTCTCAATGAATAGATCCAATGGCTACTTATATACATAGTGAGTTCATTTAGCTTATTGAAGAGCAGCTCTCTACGAAATTTATTCTCTCTTCTTTCCACTAGTAAATTAGTAACCACACGTCCCACTCAGCCTGTATTTATATTCACTCTTCTTGACACGACAATAAGGAAAGTTTGAATTTTATCGGGTCGTCTATCTGTGGCAATCAAATCGCCATTCACTGCAATGAGAGTGTTCGGTAATTGAAATTGATATCTTTGCTCGAGTTACACAATACACTGTGAGCACAGTGCACACTACACATGACACACAGAGAGTGAAGTGAAGAAAGAATGAGCTTGTTGTTGTCCGATCCCGTGTGTCATGTCATCATGTCAGATCATAATGTTTTCAAGGGATTGTAAAGGAAAGAGAGAGAGTGACTTTTCGTTTGTATTTTTGTATTTATATGGTATACATACGTGATTAGTTCATGGTGCATGACACGTTGTGTTGACAGTGATTTAAAAAGGAGAACTTGGTATTATATCACAGAAGAGGAGTTAAGATTATAGGAACGACTATAAAAATAGTTCAGAGAAGATGACAGAGCCATGGAGCTGTGCTCTCTGCTGCTGCTGCATTACTACACATATAATAATAGAATGTGCTTCGATCTATTTCCCTGTCTGTGCACGGTACATTATAAACTGCTAACTAAGTAGAAGAGAGTAGAGGAGTGGTGCGTACAGTGGGATCGACATGAGAATTGTGTTGTGATTCAGTGATGATAAGTTAACCTGATTATTTCGACTACTTTCTATCATCAGCACATCTCTGTCGCTGGCTGCCACGTTACCAGCACAGCTTCAGGAGACATCGTAGCACACTGACAGAGAACAACGACGGGGAGAGAGACAGCAAGCAAACAGGGCAATGTCGTCCGTCTTCTTTTTTCGCCGAGTCATAGTGGACAGTTGACGTTCAATGCTTCAGGTGAACACGAGACTCGAGTCAATATTACAATCAGATCATCTCCAAATCTTCTTCCATTCAATTTAAAATTATCCACGTACTTCACGATATAATACATATATATTTGTATGTGGGTATGTAGAGAGAGTCTTGTTAAGAGATTGTATTTGTTTAGCATTTATACTTTTAATACAAATGAATGCGTAAAGATTGCACAGACACAGAGAAAGAGATAGGGATATAGATACGTAGTTAATTGCAGTGACTGGTGGGTGCAGCGCTTAAAGTGTCATATCGTGTCATGTCTGTGCGCATTGTCAGTTTAGTGGGTGAACGTATACCTTTGACCTAGCTCCAGTCGGAAATGTGTGCACACACATACACACACACAGAGCCACAGTCCACAACAGTAAATTATGGCTAACAGACCATGTCGAAAATGTCTGTTTGTCGTTCGGTTGGTGGGATTGGAGCGAGTGAGAGTCACTGACACATCTAATTACAAATCATACTTAGTTAGAAAATCCACGAATTGAATTCACTCGGTGCAGTTCGTGTCGTGCACTTCTCCCGTCCTGTCAAATGCTCGCCAGAGAGTGACAAGAACAGAAATACTACTAATAATAATATGTATACACATTAATAGGATACCATGACATTTTACCTACCACCACCACCACCACCATTTACCTATTTACTGTACACAGATAAATGAATACCTGTGCATGATACAGCACACAAAGTAGAATACATTTTCGAGTATCGCATTAGTAATAAATGTATGCGATGATTGGATTCCTCTCTCTCTCTCTCTGTCGTACTTTGTTCGTTACAGTCAATAACACATAGAGCAATGTGATGATGATGGGAGAGTGCCGTCATCTCCAGTGACATTTGAGCCATGTCAAGTGCTGTCCCGTCCTTGTCTGCCTCTGTCATAATTCCTTTTGCTCTGCGAGTCTAATCAAGTAAAACCATTAGCGGCTAATCTATTTGTGGTGCGTTTAGAGTGAGAGAGAAATGAAACATTTTGAATTTCTTCAACGGCGCTGACAACCAATTATTATTATGACGGATTTCTCGATTGTATTACTATATAAAATGTGCATATAGGAATTGTTCATAAATTATTCATTTCATCATGTGTCATCTCTTTATGTGTGCTCCCCTACAGATTCCTTCTTGTGATTGTTGAGTTGATTTCTTGTCATCAATCGTCGTCGTCGTGGCTCACTGCAAAATTCAGCATTCACTGGGAGCGGTGCCCGAGATGCCACACAAAGGTCAGTTTGTGGAATGTTCGTGAAAAATATCTTAAATTTTATTTTTACAATTTTTTGTGTGACTGAGTTGTGCGATTGTGAAGAGTAAATGTGAATCTCCATCAAATAGTACATTGCCCCATTTATTTAGCAGTTTAGAGCAGCTCGTGCCAGATTTACACACTACGGTTAACAGTAAAAAATAAAGTAAGCATCTCTTAAAAAGACCTTTACGATTTCAGTTGAAAATAGAGTACTTATACAGGGACAGAGATAGGATCATCTTGTTGTAGGCACTACAAGTTGCAACTAACTAAAAGGTAAACATCTCGATGAAATTCGAATATTTGTTTAGACTATAAGCTAGAGTTACTTCCTTTTTTATCTTTTCAAACAACAACAAAGTAAGTAGTTTCAAGTTACCCGACGACCAAACATTCCAAAGAAGAATAAAAAGTGGATCGTGCCAGAAGGATATGGAAACAGTGAAAAATGGAATGGGGAAAGCAGCAGAAAAAACAAATGGAATCCAATCTGAAAGCAGAAAAAGGATAGGAAAAGCGATAGACGCGACTAAAAAACCTTGTTTTTCCTCACCAAACTCACTCACAAAGTGGTTCACTGTACTAAATGTATAGCGACTGGCTGGCTGGCTGGCTGGCTGGCTGGCTGGGCCGAACAACAACAACAAAGTCTGACATCAGTCTCCGTACTGCACGATGACTACGACCACCACTTCCAGCAGCAGCAGCACACACGGAGCAAAAGAAGAGCAGACAAGCATTTTAGAGCCAGTTTGTGAATTGAATGTACATTGAATGGGGGAAAGAGAAGTGCTCGTATCGCGGAAATCGGATCGGCTGCTTTAATAGTAAATAAATGCAAACAGTGAACACACAGTACACAGTCAAAGGCTATTTACTACAACAGTACTCTTAAGGTATACATAGTACGTGATAGATTGTGTCTGTGTAATAGCAGGGCACAGTGTCGTACAGGGCACGGCAGAGGCAAGAGGTACTACTCCATATATCACAGCACAGACAATACCCACAGCCAAAAACTGCATACACTTAACCAGCACCGAAAAGTAAAGAACTAGAGAGCCCTTCGGTTTCCAAGAGTAGCTACTCCACAAGTCCACACATAGAGTCTGTACTCACTTGCATTCACAGAGACAGTAGAAAGGCCATTGTTCTGCCCTTCTGTTGCTACACATTATTTTATGACAGAACTACTATCCATAGTAAAACAGTAACAATAAGAGTAAATAGCCCTCTCTCTCTGTGGATCTGTAGAGGAAAACCCGATACATACGTCGAGGACTATAAGCATAAAGGATTCTCGTACATAAATACAAAGTGCACACACACAAGTACATACATTGACGTGGCTTGTGATCTGTTTTGCTACGTTGTGCAGTGCTAAGTGAGGAACACGTACAAGCAACAGCCCCCATAATACCCATTTTAGTTTGGACAGAGTTTTCTGTGTTTTCAAGTACCTACTGTATAGCTTTCACACTGTATACCATTGTGAGTGCACTGCATAGAGAAACAGTGCTTACATGAGTGCAATGCAAAGCAATGCAACCATTTAACGTGTACTAGACATAATACAGGACTTAGGAGCAGGGTTCGCTAAAAAGCAAAAAAGCAGAGGCATTTTCGGATTTTTTTGCTTTTTTGCTTTATTGATGCTTTTTTGCTTTTTTCACGCTTTTTT
>JABASC010002081.1:0-19291 GCA_019776185.1 Plutomurus gul | reverse complement strand
ATTTCTGCATATATACGATTTGATTCGTGCTTACCTACCTACCTAGATATTTTATAACTGAGCCCACTTACCCTAATCGCTACACCACTACCTGTTGCCAATCAAACTCCAATCACATTACAGTGCATGCTACATTAGTACAAGAACAGGTGAGAAAGAGCCAAGCCAGAAATAAATCCTATAGATGAAGCGCTGCTGAGGGCTCTATTAATGAATAAAATAGTAGAACAAAAATAATGATGTCTTTGCAAGCATACAGTATGTGGTATACATACTCCCAACGTACAATAAGGAACTTGTAAGTACATGCAGTGCATACTTGCAAAACTGTTTTTGCGTACTTGTCTACACTTAGGTCTCTGTGACACGGGCATTATCAAAGGAAAGAACACTTTATAGCAGCAGATATATATATAAAACTTATATGGCCATAGGTGGATTGACAGACACAGACAAGTCAGATCAGACGGAATGCAGATTGTTGTTAGATAGCGTCCAATTACCTACGACGACGAGCAGTGAGCAGCATCGTGCCGAGAAATGAGCACAATCCTCTATACATATCTTGCGCACCTTATCACAGTCACATTCCCAATGTAACCTAAACCAATCGACAATTGTCAATTTGTGAATCGAGCTGACAGCAGCCTGCCACGAATAGCAATAATCTAATGAAATTCTCATTTTAATATACTGCTCTATCGCATTCGAGATGAGAATATAAATTCCTCTGTAGGATACTGGTACTAAACGTACTACTGACATGCCCGTTGAGATTGATATATGCAGAAAATCACTACTTGAGATTAGGGACTACTACAATAGAGATACGAGAACATACATGGAGTGTATCTTACTCTGTAAGCGTGAATACCAATCTATTAGTATCTTTGTGTGTATGTGTGTGTGTGTGTAGGTGAGGTACCTTGGCTTCGATGCGTTAGTGGAGAACCGATGAGCTGATAGATATACTTTATGACTGCATACTACATACATGCAGTAAGGATAAAAGTAGCATTGTACATTGCCAACTTTGTCTATTTACCGTGTGTACCAGTAAAATACACAGCCTAATGCCTACAGAACGTTGTTTCTCCCAGCGTCTTTGCATTGTTACAAGGTATCCACTTGGGTAAATGTCATTTACCATTATAATAATACTGCTCATTCATCATCACACATTCCCATGAGAGTAACTCGATGACCCTTTTTCATGAACTCCATTGAAATTAGGCACACACAGAGTCACTTTGCACAATGCTATTCTCAAAAGTGAGAATTCTCTGTATACATTGTTTTCTTGATAGAACCACGCTACATACTTTATAAGGTATAATGAAAATTGGCAATAGTTTTTGGCTTTCCATGTGATAAATGGAAAATTGCTTTCCAATAATGGCGAATGGGGGAATACACTTTGTAGCGGCGATTAGTTAATTTCTAATGAAACTAATGATACTGCTAATCACTGTGTATGTGGCAATGTTGATAAATATGTCCACATAAGTAAATGTATGAAAAGAGCTAAAGAACTTCTCATTAGTCTTGCAAAGCAAACAAAAACAATCTGTGGTGTTAGTCTTTTCTCTGTTGTTACTTGTTACGTAAGGCAATCGAAGGAACACAAAGACGTGCTCGGCCGCCGAAGGATTGAGATGTAAGACTTGAGATTTTCTCTCTATGCTGTTATTATGCATACAGATATAGTGGAAGAATGAGACAAGCGAGAACTCCCATGAAACGACTCAATGCATCGCAGTCAAGTCATGTGTAAACTTCAGTTGAATTAAAAATAGCACAGAACGCACAAGAGAGGGATTCATGTGAGTGCGAGCACGATGTTCTCTCTGACTCCATTGTAATCTATTGATTTGGTTGTATGCGTTGCGGTGGATGTGATCACGACGTATTCTCTTCTCTGGCATAGAAATATGTAGTAGACTCTCGACAAAGTGTTCAGGAAACCTATTAGCAACATGATTGTGCGACTGCAGTCTAGTAACTAGGAGGAGTAGGAGGAGTACGTACAGTGCGATAGAATAGGATTTCTTCAATTGAAAACAGATTGTGTTTTGTTTATTTATTTATTTGAGTTGTGAGTGCCTTGACTTGGATGTAAAAAATAGTTGGCATGTTCTACACGTTCTGCTGTTATATAATTCAGGCTCCTCCACGTAAAAACAATAAATGTATAGCTACACACCTAGTTAAGTAGATGCAAGTCTAAACATTGATGTTTATGCACAGACACTAGCTCGTAGCCTATCTCGCTCCTTAAACTTCTCGTCTGTGCATTAGAGAGAGAGAGATAGAGATACGTATCGCAAATTAAGATTATCCTCACCATCTCCTCGTAGTCAGCCAGCGAATATTTATAATCGTCGATTTAAATTGCGTTTATTCACCTACACTTTTAGACAGGGGCTATAGTGCATCTACCCTTTGTGTGCTTTTTAGTCGTCGTGGTCGTAGCAGTCTATCAGAGAAGTTCTATAGCTTCCTATTTTCAATTGTTATCACACGATTCGATTGCATACAAGAAATTCGTTCTGTTCTCTTGTTCTGCCATTTATCAATAGAATGGGCTCGAAGAAAAGTAGAAGCACACGCTTTAATGTGATAACAACGATAAGAAATGCAATAGAATAATAATACTGTTGTATAGTATGTACTGCATTCAATACAGACTTACTAAAATATACTATTAATACGAGTCGAGTACTACGACTGCCACTATAGCTGCGATTACATACTTATTATGTATGTAGGTAGTTGCAGAGAGACAAGTCAAGACTCAACTACTCGTTCACTACTAGATACTAACTACCATGTACGATTCAGTCTACAGAGTCATTCTTTTGACACGATAACAATAATACAATAAATGATTATAGGATTTATGGTTTTTTAAGCATGCACGAATTTTGCAAGTCGAGTTCACAGATCTATGCTAAAGTTGTTAGGACTTGAAATAATTCTGATATGAGTTATGGGACAACGTGTGAAGCATTACCCATACGGTACGTGTACTATATGAATTTGAGTCGCCACCATTTTCCAGTAGCATTCTCTTCTCGTGAGTGAGTTGTGTCTGACTTAATCAAAGCTCTTTACATGTGCGTAAATTAATTCCATTGCTCGTAATTGCCTTTAGGAGCTAAATGTGTGTAAGACTAGAATTTAAAAAAAAGGTATAATTGAAGTTACAAATACCAGTCAGTACGTGCTGAACTTTTCATAAATTTACATGGAGGGATTACATTATCTTCTGTTTGGTGTGAAAAGATCAAGATTATCAGAATACGTAATATTAGCCAATAATCATTGCATATTCATGCTGTTGAAACATGACATCTCATAAATAAACTATTAATTAAGTTGACGTGTAGAATCATGTCTTAGTGTTGAATTAATAAAACAGACGAATTGCAATTATTTCAAAAGGGATATCAGTACCTGTAGAACGATTCGCATGTGTATACGCATCTGCACAGTGGAAAAAATTAAGATTAGAGCTGTCTTAAGTCATAAATTATAAATTTTGCAGCCAACACTACGAAACAAAATAATAATAGCAGCAAACTAGGTGTTACGAAAGATTTTCTGTTAAGAATTTTTATGCGGTCAAGCTAAAAGTTATTAGATCATCATCAAAAACATGGTGGCCATAAAAATATACATACATTAAGGTACCTTCGTAATATTATTGACGGTGCGATTCCGTTCCCATTTTCTTATTTGCCATTGTACTACACAATACAACAATTGAACCAACTAGTGCTTTATACACCTGCTTCTGCTGGGCTGTTACGCTGGCTGATTGGCAGTCTATAGATACTTTACTGCACAACAATACAGGTTCAATTGAAATCTCAAGTAGTGTTTATTGTAGAACGCCTAGAACATAAATTCTCCAATTACGCAATCGTTTAATTGTTGCTGAAGATTATTTAACAGAGCAAAGCCAGTCTATCAGTCAAGAACTTCCAAAGCAAATTAAAAGCATAGGAAAATCGTAAATGAGAACAAGCGGAGAAACAATGCAAGACAGTAGTATTGGTGGGGCGGTTTTGTGCGACTACATTCTTTGTGCACAAAGGAGTGTCAGAACAGAGCTACCAATTAAATAAAAGCACGGATGAAGTTATTTAAACTCTACGTAAATCACGACCAGAATACCAATGTAAAAAAATCTGAGTGGTAGCCTATATTACATATATACATCATGTACAATTCTTTTCGCTAAACAATGTAAAGTAACATCCAGGTTACGCATGTGGAAAAATCTATTTCCTTCCTACTGACCCTATATACAAGAGAATACAACCGAAACACTATACTTATACTTTAGAGACACTTCTCTAAAGCCACTAATAATGAATTTACTTAGATTTGCCACAGATAACCTTACAAGTTATATTGGACATTCAGTTTACGTAAAATAGTGCTCATAAACTATAGCATTGAATGCACATATAATTTTTCCGTTGGAACACTTCGGCTCTCTGTGTTCTCCATTTATTCATTTTTGCATTACATAAATGTATGCTTGTATATTGTACATATTGTTGACCGTGTAGATGCAGAGGCGTCATAAAAGAATCAGATACTATGTAATAGCGAGCAGTATATTTACCATACACTTTGTGTTGTGTGTGTTCCTCCACTCTTAAGCACAGACTCTCTCGGCAAAGTGTAAGAAGACAGAGAAGAGTAGAAGTAGAGGAGGGGAACCACGGTTCGTTGCCGACTCGGTCATTGACTAAAAATCTTGAAGCCAACTTTAAGGAGTCTCCGACACAGTCGCACAATCAGTCACTATAACAAAGTATCAATGCACCATCTTACCTATATATCCACAAAAAGAGCAATGCCACGATGTCTTTCAATCCCTTCTCTCTCTCACTCACTCAGTCAGAGATTATCAATGTACAAATCTTCTATCTAAAAATGATGTCTCCCTGATGCTGAGTATGTGTAATATTGTGCTATTCATTTTTCTATTTGGTTACCAGTCTTCTTCTGCAGAGACCGACACACGAGAACAGTAAATGGTTTCAATTGAAATTCCTTGTGGCAATTTAACATGTGATACAACAGAAATTCCTTTTTGTAGGTATTGGCCTGCATGAAAGATCAAGAATACACACATATGCGTACTAGGGTGTTCTACTATTGTTGCATTGCGTGTCGTCATTTCACGAATAAAAAAGGTACTCTATATTGTAATACATATTATCAAAATGTGATGCTAGCGAGGAACATTTGAAAAAAAATCTTTTACTGAGCATTATATTAACATTGCTCGCATCAGTTAAGAGTTAAAGCGTATGATATTCTACATTGAAAGGTTTAAAGCGTCAAACAAACGGCTCCAGCTACGACTCGAAGGCATTGGCACCCCGTGCGTTTGAGTTGCATAGAACAGAACGAATCCATAGACTCCTTTGTGTTTTTGTCACTATTCACTTGAATGAGTTTAACTTGTCTCAATGCAAATGAATAGTCACTGAGGTATTTGCACAAGTTCTGGCCTGTCGTACACTACGTGTTAAGCGTTTACTTCTTGATACATTAGAATGAGACAAGTCAAGTCTACTTACGTAACTCCTTTTGATACTGGCTGTACGACAGGGCAATCCGTATTTGATTTCAAATTGTGACTCAAACTATAAAATATCAGTTAGATACATTCTTGTTTTGTTCTGCCTCACCCAAAATTTCTGAGACAAGACACAAGAGAACAAGAGAGTTCTCTATTTCCTACCACCGCTAAGGCGCTAAAGGGTACTGTTGTTGTGCAACAGACCTTTGGCAGCGTTGTGTACGTTGCATTTATTTTGATAGCAGTAAAAATGCCTTATGAAGCTTTTGATACGCTGTTTATTTATTTACTTTCAAAGTACTAGAGCATCTTTGATAGCATCCTACATCACATTCAGTAAAACTGAAATTCTGAACATAAATAGTGTTATGTAAACATGAATGCACATACAGCTCAATGATGCTGTTATGAATATATATAACTGGTATATTTATGGACCTGTTACGCGATTAGATCAAATGTACGGCAACACTTTGATGAAATTAGCTAGCTTCAATAAAATGTCGGTTGAATGGCAGGGGAAGCAAGAATTTGTTTGCACTTGCTGTGAGCGAATCAGTTCGCATATTTATATTTGATATTAGGAAACGACATAAAATTCTGCTATTTACGTACATTCATTTCTTCTATGGTCAAACGCAACGGTTTCTGAGACTGCCAACAAAAGAAAATAGATGTGTAGGCGAATTAAATGTAGTCTTTCTACATTTTCAATAGTTTCAGTCAAACAACATCTTATTAAAGTGTTCACATGTCATACAAGGGACAGAAAATGTATCGATACACACTACATCATCCAGCAACTACAATAAATATTTTAAACGTATATTACTCCTATGGACTTTACTAATGTCAATGATATTTTTACACACTGAAATTCAAATTTTTAGATAACAACATAGAAATTCCCATATATTTTTCCTTGGGCGTTAGAACAGAAATTTTGCATTTACATTTTTCTGGTTTGGAAATATGTATGTATAATTATTTCCAGTATGTCCTAAGACATTATTCACATTCCTTTCCCTTGAAGCTGGAACTTAAAAAGTATCGGTGTACTCATTGGCAATAAACAAGGGCGAAAGTAAATAACTAAAAGGTCAGAAAGGAGTAACAGCAACATTTGCGTGTCTTTACCGCGGCAAGCAACGAGTAAATCATTAAACGCGTCCGTTTACATCGACTGATAGAACTCATTAAGAATTTGAGAGTGTGAGTCAGTGAGCGAAATGAATGCTTCTTGAACAACGAGCAATCGCCACGAAAAATTCTAAGTAAGAGCACTTATCTGAGTCTTTTCAACGTGGTAGTAGTAGGTGGAGGTTGTGGTGGTTGGAAAAAGACACTCATAATGCATTTGGATATGTACAGATCTAAATGCTACACGTAATGCCTAAAATACGTGCATACATACGTAGATACACATATTATACGTACGAGTTATTTACTTAACTCTAGAATTTGCTACGCTATGTGTACTACAGAGAATGTGCTATTATGAGTACATATAGTCTATGGAGACTTCTATATAAAAAGATGAACTTTTAAATCGAAGTGTATCAAAGGTGTAGTCGTAGTAGTCGTATCACATCGCACAGGGAAGTTTTTTGCAGGCATCTGGTTCACATTACTTGGCATTACAACATATTACATGGTTTCATGGGAGCATGCAGGTGCGGAAGGATGTGCCTTGAGAACTATATAACAACTTTACATTTAAAGGGCTATAAGGAAAGAAAACGAAGCCAGAGTACATGTTTCATGCCACTCCATAATGAGAAATGAAATATACCAAGACGATACAAATGAGCATGCAAAGAAAATTCCTCTGTACTGTGTAAACGCACGTAAGACTCCAATACACTAACAGTCTCAAGTAGCAAATAGCTCTCTCTCTCTCTCTCGCTCCCTTGTTCCGATGTTTGGAATGCTTCAGATCGAGCCAGTATGCGAATAAAGAGGAGCTTTGTTGCTTCCGAGACGGAAACTGTACGAGTTGCATGAAATTAAACCTTTGCCGTGTAATTATCGTGCACCTATTCCTCATCAGATTTTCTGCATGTTATACACTGGTGGACAGAGATATATGCAGCCAACGTACACCTTTATCACTCGTAATCCTGTTATAACTGACAAAATATGATTTGTGTGCCATTTCCTAAGTACTTAAATCTCTGCACAGTAATTACTTTTTAGCCTACTCTAAAGACAGACTTAATTTGACAGTAAATTAGCTAGAGGAAATGTAAGCACACTTCTTCGCGTTTACAATGTATTGTTTTTAAAAGAGTTAAGTTCTGTACTATAGTGCATACTGAATTAACTTTATTATAGTTTACTGCTAAATATTTACTACATGAGCACAATGCTATAATAAAATTCTCTATTAATAGAATTATTTCTGCGTATTTATCAGTATGTATACTTGCGTAAACACGATGTGCGCCCTCATAGTAATAAGTTGTAAGGTTTCAGCATGTAAGTTCGCTTATTGTGTACTCGAAATAACACAACGTATTTATTACATAATATTTATCTGTCTGTAAGAGTCAGATGTATGCATGTATTCAAATTACACTAAAATGCTTTTTTCAGCAAAAAAAATTTCAATATATTATGTAGCTTCAATAATTTAGTTATCTAGAAATGTAGTAGATTTATGCTGTTGGCAAAAAGCTGAACGAAACTTATTACCCGTTGGCTGGTATTTGAAAACAAATTGACATAAGATTTTCTTGTGAAACTTTTCCTGTATGGTCACACGATGAAATGTATAGCTTTCTGGGGCTGATATCCCCAAGATTCAAAAATGAAAAGGCGTTTGACATGAAAGGAAAGAAAAATGGATAAGTATTTATATGAGAGAAGAAGAGTCAGCAGGTGAGTGAGTAAATCATTCGGATTTTTTACATTCACAAATGATGGTTAGATATGCAAAGAGATTGTGAAAAACAGCCCTCGTCATAATATCAAAAGGTAGCATAATAGTATGCTCAGAATAAGTGTAAAAATTATATAATAATAATTTTGTATTCATTCTTGGATTTCTATTTTCATTAGCTAAATAAATAACCTGAGTGAAGGATTTAGTGGAAATGGGCAGTGTGAGCGAGTTATTTTCTCTACCTAATATCATGCGTACTTTCTTAGGTAAACTATAGAAATGAACCTTTACTAAAGGAGTTGGTGTTGCTTGTATGTATGTAATGAGAGTTTGAATGAAAAAAGATATCACTATCATTTATGCAAAATTTCTATTGTGATGTTTTATAGTCACGTTGCTCCCAGTCTCAACACCAGAGCTTCGTATCAACTTTTTTTCCCGTATATATCCTTAGGGATAATCTCTCTAGATTGCATATAAACTGGGAAGTTGCTCTCCCATTCACTTCATTCAACCTTCCACACGAAAACTTTTACATTGCAAGTGTTTTATAAAAGAAATTCGTTATTTTCATAGTCGGAAATATCTCGAAAATATCTCATGTGTATGTTGGAATAGGTAAATGAGGGAATGCTTTGGTCAAATAAATAAACGTGCACGTTGAAATACATGTGTGAATACATATGCTGGCATGTGTAGACACCTTAGCCCGGGGTTACAATTCCCCATTCATCAGTGTGAAAAACGCATAAAAAGTATTTCTGTGCAAATCGTTCATTGTTCGCTATAATGTTTGTTATTTCTATTTAAAAAGAACTTTCATATCTTTTGTCTAGTATATCTGTACTCAGAAGAAAATGTACATACAATGAAAATATTGACGAGTGCTCAGAGGCAATTGAAGGTAGAATTGTGCAACGTCGAATTTTACATCGAAATATTGTTTGTTCAAATTATTAGAACAGTTGCTTGTTGTTGCTCTGATCAAGTATAATTACATAATTGAGTGCGCGTGCACGTATTTAGTATCAATAGAAGTAGTTGGCACTCGCTTTTAAACGTAATGTATCCTACATACACAAAGAAAATTCAATACTTGTCCAATTCGCAGTAGCTATATGTACAGTTACTTATGCAAAACTGCTCCCAGAACCGCTTCCGCCAATATGTTACGTTTGATAAAATACAAATTTGTATACATATGTACATATGTGAAGTTTGAGAATTGGAAAGGGAGAGAACTGTTTTGTGGCAGACACATCTAATCTATCACAGGAAAGCAGAGAAGTAGCAAATTCTTGGGTACACGCCTTCGGAACCAGTTCGTCAGTGAGGATGTTATTCTCTCTCACTTCCTACTTCTTCACTTTATATTAAACAGTTCTCTTCCTAATTCAATGGTTGCAATTGACAAAGCAACTGTAAAAAATATATTAAATAAATGTATTTTCTCCTAGAAGAAGAGCGTACACGAATTAGAAACGGTGCAGCATTCATTGTACTATATACATACGTGCAGCACATCTGTTACGACAACCTATCTATCAGTATCAGGAGGACAAAGCAGGACAGCGTGTAATTGTGTTTACAACCGAAATATATCATGTCACCTACATACATTATGTAGTTTATGGCTACGAAAGTCAACTTTTAACGAGAGAAAAGAAAACGCCAACGTTGGCTGTTTTGCCACTCTGAAAACTGTGAATCATTTTTCACCCAGCTGATTTGACAGGTGACCTTTTATGGGAAATGGTAGATAGAAACTCCAATCGCATCCGATGGGAGAAATATAAATCATAACGTAATCACATTAGAATAGCTTGTAGCTTGTTTCCTTCTCCGACAATAAGCAATAAACAATGGATAATATTATTATATTTATTGCGCTTATCCTGTGACTCGCAAAGTAGCTGCGGATAGGCAACGATATTCTATTACCATTTCAATTATACGATTTTCAAATAGACGTTTATTGCCGATTGTCAAAGTCAAGAATTGGTTTCAGTTCAGCTTCGTTGTTATTTTTCCAATGTCTACTCCCATAGGACAAATGTGTAGAGCGCATCTCTTATACAGATCAACTTGTACTTAAGATTCCTTAAGAAGATATGCAAAATGTTCCTTTTAGAGAAGTAGACAGACTTGCCGATTTAATCCTACTAAACTTTTGAGCTTGTAACCTTTTTCACTGCCATCATTGCAGCAGAGTTTGCTGTCTGTGCAGTAAGAACATTTCTAAGAACTAAAAGTAAATTAATTACGTGTTACAGGCAATCCTAAACCCGTAGTGGTTAATACCAAGAATTATGTTTAGATGTTTATACGTAGAAGTATTCCTTGCTTTAGAGGGATATACCATGTCTAGTCTGTTTAAGTACAAGTCCTCGCGGAGCTACATTCTCACTAATTCCATGCTTAAGGTTTAAAATGCAATATTCTAACGGAATGTGACATAAAACTAACGATTAAATGTGACGGCCAGGTATGGGAAGTTTTGCATTCTCATTCAACCACAGAAAAGGTATTTCTCATGCAAGCTACCCACATTCTCTGTTGAAGCTTACAGATATAAACGTTACATGAAAGGAAGTTAAATTCAATACTTACTCTCAGCTTCTGACTAAATTGAAGTTCTAGTTCTAGCACATGAACTATTATTTCTTTTTATAGAAGAAACACGGTGGTAATATCCTTACACCGAGGAGGTTTACTTGTATGTGTATGTGTTAAAACGTATTACTACTATAGCATAATGAATCATCAGCATAATGAATGAGTTTAAGCATTTTTCTACAGAATATAGGATTTACATGCATAGTTTGGTTGTTTTTATGTACCTTAGGTACCTTATGTTTACGTATATTACCTACGCTGATTTTACATACATTACATTTTGCAATACCTACATTAAATTGTATACATACACCCATGCATTTATATTTGGACATTGTATAATTCTCTTACTTGTTACCGATAAACGAAGAAACTACTATTTTAATGCTTCCGCTGAACTTGAACTACGTAAATATATCTGGAAGCTATAAGTTAGCAAGGGATATACTCTGATTTAAACGAAAGCTGATTCCAAGTAATTATCAGATAATTACAGAGTAGTACACATTTAATTGAACTCGAAATACCAATTCGAAATTTTCAAGGACAGGCCGTCAAATTGCCCAATTTTTTGTACGTCTCTTCTCGATAAAAAAATCTTTAATTTTTTAATTCCCAAGAGAAAGCTGACAATGAGAGTATAGATTTGTCAAAAAGCCCAAGAGTATTTACTTTTCTGGGTTTTAGATTTCAGTAATTGCTCAAACATTATATATAACACAACCTGCATACTCAGCATGCCGCTATAAGACCATGCAGTTTCTGTTCACAATTTAGAGAGTAGGTATAAAGTCAACAATGAAAGTAAACGATCGGAAGGAAGCAATGAGCATAAAAATAATTACTTGTGTCCTTCCGACATTTACATGTTAATTACAGAATATTATTATGCTTTTCAAACTACTCTATCAGCAATATTGTCTACAAGAGAAATCCTTTCCTCTCTAGGCATCAATTAGTACGATTTTTATTAGCAGAAGCTGTAACAATGACATGTGACGCATCTCTGTTTATACACCTAATGTCATTAACATGAAACTATTATATACTTTTAGTTTACTACTCGTAGCCTTCAAATGTATGTAGCTTAATCATGCTTTACGTTAATCCACATGCGTTTGGATACGACGACAAATTGCAATGAAAGGGCTAAAGTATTATCAAAGTTCAATTATTGATGCCCATTCTTCAACGCACAACAAACCAAGATTAATTATGTATTCCTCAAATGCATTTTTGCACTCTTCCATTTATAAGACTTTTTCACACTGCATATTTCATCGTCAGCTGGCACTTTGCAAAATAAGTGAGCATTGTTGCAATATCAACATTTTTCTTTAAATTCATAAAGATTGTTTGTGCATTTGCATGTACACCTATGCAATAAAAAGAGAAGGAGGTATACGGAGAGGAGGATTGGCAAGTGGTGGGAGTTAACAAGAAACAATCAACAATAAGACCTTTTCACTATTTTCTAATACAATTCTACCAGTACAACATGTACTATTTGTGCACACAATAAACAATACGTAGCACTTTAACAATAATATTTTTACGCGTATCTACAGCTGTTAACTTAGAATAATATGACTGTCTGTCAACTGTGACGCAAATTGATGAAAGATTTGCAGTCTCACTCTCCTACAAACGTACTGGTAAACAAGAATTAGTTACAATTCTCATATCACACAAGAATATCACTTACAAGTACACATACGTCGATTTTATTTACAACTACAACACATATAAACATTGAAAATTGCATGTGCAGCCAACTCGGTTCTGGCCTGCGAGTAAAATATGTTGAAGTGATGTGCGTATGTACTTGTAAATAAATGTTCATTCCACTCATCGCTTCTTGTTTATGTGTACATCATCATGCATAGTAGATTTGATATTTGATGTTATGTACGGTAGTACGGTTAGTAAGCTTTAGTTCTACTCTGTGCAGTCAGAGAAGAAATCCCACAATCTCATCTCGAAAAACTTGAACTTATCTTTTGTGTGATTTCTAATATACAGATATATATATAGTCAGCAGTACGTAGTACGAATTGATTTTGCTCAAGTTAGCATCATTTGTTATTATCGTAATTCTCTGTCCGTAACTTGTGGTTTTACTTATTTGTAGCAAGAGAAACGCAAACAACTATTTCTAGTCCTTCTTCTACACATGTCAGAGTCGCTCATTCTTCTTCTTACACGTTCGTTAACACACAAGATTAAACGATCTAAATGTTTTTCTGTGAACTTTTACAACGCATAGCCACAAACACATATTTATATTTAAATCTATGCTGCTGCCGTATATACGTAAAAGTACACACATCGTAGGGTAGACACTCAATAAACTCGGCATTTTCCTAATGGCCAATAAGCTAACCACAGGATACCTTCTGCTGAACTTGAATATTTGACTCAGAGAGACAAGTCATTTCCGCACGACTCCCTTCAACTCAATGAAGTTGGTGTTGATTTTAAACGGGATTCCATTTAGAGGGACGCCAACGCGTTTTAATTGGGTAAGAAGAAAAGGACAGATGCTGATGATGATGTTGTACGTAAGACTTATACAGTAAAGAGACAAAGTGGAGTTACAGTGTGTGCAGACAACTGTCTGTCTAAATGCTAAAACTCCGTAAACACCACCACAACTGGTTAGAAATTTTGAGTGAGAAGCGTAAAACATAGAATAAGCAATTCGTAAGCTGTTTACTGTGAGATTGATGGTCTCCCTAAAACGCGAAATATTTTTCTGAGGTTTATTTATACTATAAAAGTCATTATTTGCAATAAGTTTATTCACTAATATTATAGAGAAATCACAGCCAAACTCATTGCTTCTACTTTCCACTTGCATACTAGATGTATTTATGTAGTATGTATTATGTATGCGTAAATGAAATTCTACCGGAAGGCTACGCATCTCAATTAAGAGTGATGCCAGAGTGATGCGAATGAGAATAATACATGTTAAGTAGAGCAATCGTTATAATAAATGCTCTGTAATGAGCAATTACACACTTTACGCAGGATTTTATACTACACCTGAAACTAAATGATAATGTTGCTGTATCGTCTTGGTAAATTTTAAAATTATTATAACTTTCAGTCAGTTAAACATTAGCTTTGTACAGCTGTATAGCAGGTATACAAAAGAAGGCAATGTACAGTAAGTGAGCAAATACGGATAGCGGCATAAATAAGTCAAACAAGCAGGGCAAACTGTATACACTCATGTCGTATCGTATCACGCAAATATCCATTTAAAACTCTTGGATAAAGTGCGAGGCACATTTTTATAAGCAAGTGTGATGATGATGGACTCTGTGGTTGGTGTGAGTGTGTGGGTTTTCTTTACCGTAACTTATAAACTATCACCGTTTTCATTGTTTCCCTGAACATTTTGGAAAAAACTCTCTTTAAGGATTGTCTAGCTGCAACACAACTTTTCAGTTAATTTTTTCGAAACAATTTCCAACGAAAAGTTTCTAATTGAAATGGGTGTTGTCGAGAGATTTGGAATTGTATTCTTTCACCTCTCCTTGAAAGCAATAGGCAATGTACAGGTTTTCCCATCATAGATGTTTATAGTAGGTAATATGTACATATATCTCCAAAAAATGAATAGAAACATAATTAAAATTAAAATAAGCAAACAAAACAATGCGTAATTGCCAATTCCAATAAAATTGTAATGAGTGTAAGAATAATCAGTAACTATTGGTAGGCATCTATTCGACTTACATAGGTTAGGTATTAAAGTGCCAAAAATCTCACACCATGTGGAGGTCACTTAAAAAGTTGTCAGTGAAAATGTTTGGGAGGTAAATGGGAAATGTATTATAAGAAGCAAATGAGTTACTGTTTACAAATTTTAACAGTGGAAACGAACACTATATCTAACACCTACTACTAATAAGTCAAGATTTGGCACGCAAAAGAAGTCGAGTCAAGCAATTTATCTTTAGGTGATAGCGACTACAATTCTCCTGTCATCATTTAAGGTGCGAACTTACTCCTTAACACACAACCAATTCAACAAGTTCAATCATTAAGAACGTCAGTGCAAATTGCGAACGAGTTATATTATGTATGCGAATCAGGATTTCTTGATTTCGTTGTAAGCATTTAGAGCTAATTTAATGTAGACACTCTTCTAGAAAATTGCGTACGCTTTTCTTATACCTGTTAAATGTACAAAGAAGGTAATGGCAACACAATGAATCAGCAACAGAAATGTACTACTCACACAATCATAAAGTACATTTAATCTCACGAGAGGAGAAAGACCCATGTACAAAATTACAGATAAAGATAAAGGACCCAACCACTTTTATCTGGAAAGCGCAACTCAAATAATGTAGTCAAGAAAAGTGAGGTCAAAAGTTCAGAGAAACACCCAAACCTTAGATCTAATCAAGAGTAACTCAAAAGTAAGATCATGTTAGATGCAAGTTTAACGTATACATTCATTTCAAATAATGTAGTCAAGAAAAGTGAGGTCAAAAGTTCAGAGAAACACCCAAACCTTAGATCTAATCAAGAGTAACTCAAAAGTAAGATCATGTTAGATGCAAGTTTAACGTATAAATTCATTTAAAACAAATTTTCATCAATAAATAAACTCAGAAGTTAAGTATGTATAGAATTCATTTCAATGACAATGGGGAAGAAAGTCAAGAGAAATAAAATTCTAAATTACGCTATTCACTGTCTCTCATTCCGATCTTTAATGTCATTCTAGCATTTAATGGTTTCACTTCACCAATGTCACCCAAGAAGAATACTTTGGAGCTCTCGGGTCAGAACCGAACGGTAGGACACTCAAACGCCGTGGGCCAACCAACATTAAATTTCTCATATGTATTCTACCCTGCTCTCTGACTTTTCTTTCATTACGAAGCTTACCTTTATTTAAAAGTAGTCAAGACGCATTTCACTCAGATTCTGACGAATCCAGCAATGTCTCTAAATATCTCTTGTGTATAAACTTACTGTAATTTAATTGAGAAAGTGGACCACTTCAATTCCTCTCAACGTACTGCTAATATCACCCACATTTAAGGCAAACAAATGAGTCGAATGCAAACACCTTGTTTTTGAACTTGTACGACATGGCTGTTGTCTAATTATCTCTCTGCATTTCAGTTGAAATAAATTGCCCGACTAGCCTACTTAAGTCATAAGCACACTCACTCAACTCGTAGTACATTACAGCTTACAAAGCACATGTCAACTTTAGTGGTTCTGGTAATGAAAATAATATGCGACAAAGAGGGGCTACGCTGTAGACAAACTTTAAATCTAAGATTACAGCAGAAAACACATACAGAGTTAAGTAAATTGAAAACTTATGAATCTTGTAGTAATACTATGTTTTATGAGGTATAAAGGTGAACACATTATTTATGTGTGTGGTACAAAGGAAATTTATATCTAAACAATTGAATGTGCAAAGTAATCTTGTCTTTCAAAGCAAATCCTCAACAGTATCAAAGATCAACAGCAATTAGCCCATCCCCAAACCACTAAACATTTCTCTGAGCGCTTACAATACGAGAATAAAGAGCACACTATTACGTATATACTAATATAACTCCACAACGGTATAGAATGCAAAAATATTATGGTAATTGCATTTGGGGCTTAAATCTTTGCCTTATTAATGAACATATTTACATATTTGCTTTAATGGCTTTGCTTTACACAGCTTGTCTTCCAAGGTAAAGACGGTTAAGCTGAATTGTTACAATACATGCACGAAATGAAAACATTGTAAATACATGGTAAATGTACAAAAAAGTTAAATAACTCATGTTGTTGTTTATTTGCTAGGAATTAATTTCTGTGCCACGTAAAGTGAAGTACAGAACTGTATCAGCCATCACACAATTACATATGCATTTTGATACAATTTTGCTAAACACGTGTTTGAAGTGTTTTCCCAACGACAAAGGAATGACAGAGGGGATGTCCCCATATTGGAACATCACATTTGCATTTGCAAATTGTAAATCATCTATAGTTTCACTGCACATACACATAAATATAAGGCGAATATCATTTTATTTCTAAAAGGTCAATCGTTCAATTCGCATTTTGATAGATATTCAGAAACAGTGAGGTGAGTGAACAGGAAATTAAACATAAATATACTTATGATAGAGTAATTTATGAGAGCACAGAACATCGTAGAATGGTAATCGTAGTTTCATTTTTTTCTCTCTTTCGCTTCTTCCTTCAATTCGAATGTAGCTATTATCTGTTCTTACCTTTCAATCTTTTCTATATCTCTTCATACTTTCAATATTATTACTCATTATTCAACACTCTGATTCTTTATCTAACGTTTCACTATCTCTGTATCCTTACTCTAAAAGTTCTTTCGACTAGTTGACTGTGACAAACTCAAAATTGATTTGGAAATAAGTTTTTTATCAACAAATAAAACTACGATTACCATTCTACGATGTCCTGTGCTCTCATAAATTACTCTATCATAAATAAATACCAGGATGGAAGTGCCTCAACCTTTTCATATCAGAATATTATGGAGTAGGTAATTGCATCGTACTTAAAGCCTCGTTGGCAGTCTCACCTTGTCACGAACTGCGATCTTGAAACGCAGCACAGAAATTCATGTAGATCTTGAATATATAAGCCCAAATGTTTCCTAAAATGGGATTATGTCGCTTCATGGCTCATAACGAGATAACCCCAAAGAGTTTAACTTTCCCCTGTAATAGTTCCATAAAAGGCCTACCTCTATCACATTGTTAAATAAAGCAATTTTGGAGTAATCGATCGGATTCTCTCTTCTCTTTATGGCAGAAGATCAAATTGTTAAACGAATTTCCCCTTTTATAGCGTTAGTTGCGTTCAGCCATTGAATTGAGGGGAAAAGAGCGTCTGATTGCACATAAAAACGAAAGTTATCGCCAGTGAGTCAAACGTTTCATTTTCGTATCTTGAATTATGTAGTTTTACTACGTGGAGGCTACAGGCATGAGAAGATAATAGTGTACCTAATGCTAATATAATAATCATGAAGATTGAAATGTTTTACATCTGATTGAATTGAATGCTCTATGTATGCGTGTCATGACCGTCTACATTTTCCACCCAACTTTTCGTGCGACGAATTTGCATGTGTGCAATAAAGTTGAATCCAACGTTTTTCATTGTTTTCCAGATTGTGCTAATTACATAGAGTAACATGGTAATTTGTATTTCACCCATAATAATTGGATTCGCTTTTAATTGAGATTCATTCTAGTATACGTGATTGTTCTGATGAATAAATTTAATAGACATTAAAAAAAGCTAAAACAATTTAATGTGCTAAATATACGCTCCTATCCACATTTTATGCATGAGACTGAATAGTTAATAGTGATCCTTGGTCTGTCATGTCATGTCAATCCCCAGCACACGTCACTCTTGTTGAATTGAATACCTAAGCAGGTACTATATATTGTTCTGTTTTAATGTACATGGTTATTTATACCAATTACAATCACTCACATCACAACTCAATTCGCTTTAATTAATATGTTATTGTTACATTGAAGTAATTTTCCAATAGTGTGGCTACATAAAAATTCGTGTGCATGCCACGTAGTGAAATATTTGTCCATTATAGTTTTATCCTTTATTTCATCTACTTTACATTTTACATTACTGCCTCAGTGTCATGTCATGTCTGCAAAGAAGAATGGCTTTACAAAACTTGTATTATTGCATGCATGTACTCAAACTTTTAAACGTATTTACATTTGCTAGATTCGTTCTTGTGATGGTTTTAGTGCCTTGTAGATCACTCACATCACAGTGTGAAGGCTTATGTGCTCATGGCATGGCATTCAACATTTTATTATTACAATATCCCCTTGAACTGAAATAAACTTGGATTTTCGTGTCTATCGATCTCTTCATGTCCATGTCCATCAGATCAGGCCACAGAACTTGTGTGTACGCACATCACTCAGCTCTAATGCTTATTCAGAACTGTAGGCTATTTTAGAGTGTCCACTTTAACATAGGAAGAAGTAAGAATCACGGCTAGGTAAATTCACCATACTGACTGAACTAGCAAATATTTGTATTTGTTGAAATCAGATGGATAGAGCACACTTTTTCTAAAAATTAGTTTTGGTTCAATTTCTGCGTATATTAGTAATATC
>JABASC010002080.1:0-19295 GCA_019776185.1 Plutomurus gul | reverse complement strand
AGAGAGAGAGAGAGAGAGAGGAACATTTAGTAGAGGTAACATCCGAACCTCTCTCGGTCTCTCGGTCTCTCTGTCTCGCTCTCTTATCTACAATTGTGCAACTCTCCTCAAAGATGAACGTGCAGATTCTTATAAACATCAAAGAGCAATAGACGGAGACGGCGATAGAGACGGCCTGCCTACAAATACACTTACAGCTCAGCAACAACGCACCCGCTATCTACCTCCTCCACGACTTCCTGTGAAAGCACCGACGACTACCTATAAGTGCATAATATCCATAAAGCCGTGTAGTGTGTACCCACCACCTTCGCATCTGTACACTTCAACTTTAAATCGGCCATTCAGCCGTGATCTCCTTTGTGTGTCCCCAATGCGTTGTGATTGTGAAGCAATGCAATGCGAACAGAGAGACAGACACAGGCAGCGAGAGAGCCAGAGAGAGAGAGAGCTCAGTCATTTGTGAACAAGGAAAAGGAACGGTGACGGTTGCCTTTGCCTTCCCGGTTCAAGGGAAAATACTTTCTCTTGAATGCCTCTTCAGAAAAACATAAGATGTAGTTAGACTCGTCTAACCAGCAACAACAAAACCACTCTTATCCAAGCAAGACACGCAAAACGGTCTTAATACAATACACCCGCATGGCTCACACAGTACAGTGCAGTAGTCACAGTCGCTACACAATGCACGCTCCACTGCTACACACAAAATATATGCTAAATGCAATGCATTGCAATGCTATCTCTCGCTAAATACCATAGGATGACTGTACTGTACTGTCTGTTGTAATGGGAGTAGTAGTAGTGCGCTGGTATGCACGTCAGTAAAAATTTACTATTTAGTAGTAGGACAGACACGAGGAGACACGTGCAATAGATACTTGTACGGAGATGTATAAAATATAGCAGTAGTATGTAGTAGTAGTAGTTGGAGAATGGGAGTGCTGTCTACTGTGCAATATATATGTATATATATGTTGTAGGTAGTCAGAGTCAGATGCATACATACATTGATGGTGGGTTGACTGGTGAGCAGAGGATAGGAGGACAGACAATTGCATTCGAAGCATCGAAAGACACTTTGAGAGTCATCCCTGCTGCTACCAGAGAAGAAATTACGAACATATTTGCACTGGTAAGCATTCCTCTGTATGCTGCTGCACCGCATTGCATGTATGGAATAAATGTTTCAACTCAATAATTTATAAGCGACATTTATTTTCGTTAAGAGACTTCCAAAATGATTGCCTAAGAAGGGTAAAATAAAGGGAATAAGCGACGGTCTGTGCATCCGCCTCTCTCTCTCGCTCGCTCGCTCGCTCTCTAGTTCAGTAGTGTGAGCAGAGCAGAGAAGCATTCACAGAGAGAGAGAGAGAGAGAGAGAGAGAGAGAGCGGCAGCGAGAAACGGAAACGTATCCGAAATCTGGTCAAATATTCCCATTGCCCGCCTACGAGTCTACGAAACGTTCTTGGAGTCCCGTATCTCACGGTCTCCTCTTCTCAGTCTTCTTTAGCATATCACACTGGATGCCAATTCAAGCTGAAGAATTTATAGTATTGCCTGTTCTTTTTCGCTTCCTGCGACTTTCTCTTTTGTTGTCACAAAACTATCTGTGGATAGTGGAAAAGAGAAGAATCGCTTCGATTTTTGCTTCCTCACCCAGTTCCTAGTAGATTAGGTATTATATTAACATCCGAGGAGATTCTCCTCCAGCTCCTGCTACATATTATACACCCCTATCCATATCAGCGTGCTCAATGTGAGATGCGGGCGGCCACTACTAGGCGGCTCAAGAGCGAGAGAGAAAAGACGACGTCGGGGGAGGATTGGTAAAAATCAAAAATTCATAGCTCTCCAGTACATACGCAGACAGCTGGAAGAATAAGTGGCTGTAGATAGAGACACGAAGTACGTGGATCGTCATCTCTGATGCTATCTACAACTATGATCAGTTCTTTCCTGCATTTCGCATCGAGAGAGAATTTATACCTGATTACCACCATTTCTATAGCAGATACAGAAAAGAAACACCCCAAAGAATATGTTCTGTGTGTGAGAGGTTGAATATTGTTCATATTTATCATGTCACGTCTTTTGAACATTTTCCACCTAATTTATTCCATGTTTCGAAATCAAATTCAAGGTTGCAGACTACCTTCGTTTCCGTTAGCACGGCACACACAGACATACACACACAGACATACACAAGCATACACAGAAACAGAGAGAGGCGAGAAGAGAAATCAGCTCGGGAAGTGCGGGCTGCAAAGTTTTACAATAGGAAATTCTGTTGATGACATCGTTTCCAGTTGTAAAATATGTTTTTGACATTTAGAAAGTTCGTTTAGGAATTCATACTCTTTTTTTACAACGACCACAAAACCTCCAGCCAAGCAAATAGAGTTTTTCAGTTGATGGTGACTGTAGCACCGTGGTATTACACGTAGTTGCACACACAGTAGTGGTTATAGTAGAAGGAGCAGCAAGAGCAATGGGATTCAGGTAGTACATAATAGTAGTGGTGGTGGTAGAAGTAGACAGAGAAAGAAAAAGACCCAGGAGAAAGTATTGAAGCCATAATCCATAATCCGCGGTGCACTGTGTAATATGTAGCGCAACGTACTAGGTGATAACAGTTAATGGGAGGGAGTGTGGCGCTAAGGTGCATTTCCAGTGACTGGCTAAAAGTTTGACAGTGCACACCATATGAATTTGACAAGACAGACGCGGAGATGTGAGCGAAAGTTGTACAGAGTACAGTGGGCTACAGTGAGAGAGAGAGCCAGAGCAGAGCAGAAGAGAGAAAGAGAGAGAGAGAGTATTGGCTTCGGACGAGAAAAGAATTGAATGTTCGCTTGTAGTTTGTTAGAAATGATATGATGCGATGCGGGTGAAGTCAAAGAGAGTCCATTTGGAGTTAGTGGATGTGATAATGGAGGTTGGAGTGGAGTAAGGAGGAGAGGAGAGCGATGATGGTGGTCAGAGGACAAAAGTGACGAGGAAAATAGAGGTAATGCGGTGAGGAGACAGTGAGGAGTTGCACTGTGAAAAACTTTTCTGTCATCAGTGTCAGCTTGAAAGAAAAGTATGAAAGCGTTCTCCTCAACTTTCTCCTACAAATCTAACGAGCAGAGTTCACTGAAATATTGTGCAGTTCACACATACCAGGCTGACGACTGTCCGCGCGGATAACATAAATTCTAACATTACCTACTCAAACAGATCAGCCAACGAAGGAGCACACAGATATAGTCATTTCCAGCATTACTACCACCACCTTCAGAGCTTATTCTTCCACCTCCTCCTCCTCCTCCCCCCCCCCAACCTCCACACGTATAAATATAAGTAGAAATATCATATAAGTGTGAGAGAGGGGAGCAATGTGCACCACAGCAGCACCAGAAGCACCAGACTACAAAAATATGCAGCTGCTGAACTATTACTCTAATATACAAGGAAACAGATACAACTTCTGTTTATTTTTATTTGGCTGCATATCAACTGGAATATTTCTTTCGCTTTGTCACTCTCCGCTTCGTCTCTACTGTCTACCATGTATTTCTTAGTACAACGGGTAGTATAGAAGTCGTAGCAGCAGCACTCTACCCACCACAACCATTTAGTAAATACAGATGTGTATATGGAGAAAGAGATAGAGAGAGAGAGAGAAACAGTTGCAGGCCATTACGACTCGGCCGCCTGCCTGCCTGACTACTATTGCTGGCAGAGAGAGAGTGAGACAGAGAGAGAGAGGAGAGAGAGAGGAAAAAGTGCATGACAGTTGAGTAAATATATGGTATGTAATTGGAATGAAAGCGTTGATCCGGTCTCCACAATAGGTGAAATAACTCTTGAGAGGAAATTCTAAAAAGTCCATGGTCGTGTTCTTCCAGTGCGTACACCCTCACGGAAAGAACGTCTGCCTCTGTGGATGGAAACAAATGAAATATGTTTGTGTACATAGTTTTGTGCGTTACGAACAATACCTTGGCTGCGATCCACTCGGAGGCCACCACTGTTAATTATTTCTATCTTGCCAAGGTATTTTGAATGAAAAGTAAGTGGAAGTGAGAGAGAGAGAGAGAGAGAGTAGCTACTAGGTAGGTGCACGTACACTTTCGTCGGTTCTATTGCCAAATAAAGGAAAAGTAATAACAAAAGTAACTAATCCATTGTAATCCAGCGAAAGGAGACTACAGTAGATACATTTGTTACGATCATGTGGCTCCATACAATGTCAATTCTATCCAAATACGCATTCGAGCACCAGGAATTCCTAATCATTTTCCGCTTCCTTTCTCCGCTCCAATAATTCCTCAAGCTGCGGCCCTCCCAAGCTTCCCATACTTGTTCTTTAGTTTGTCTTCTGTCTGACTTGCTCCCAATCGACAGTTAACTAAAATCTTATACAATCTAATTTTATCTCCAATACAACATAACTACTCAACCAGCAGCGTCGATACCTACTAAACAATAATTTCAAAGCTTTCTCCCTTACAAATGCCTTCTCACAAAATTCCTTCAATTAAACTTCGGCCTCTCTCCCCACTCTCTCTCTCTCTCTCTCTCATACTTTCTCCTAATTCCCTTAGTTGCTTTATACCTGCACAACGGAATGGAAAAACTTTACTCAATATCGAGCATGCACGACGCTCTGCTCTATATAATCCAGTATGTATGTACGTGTATGTGCATATAGAGTGCTACAATAACCTACACATCAATCTAATGTTGCGCACCAAACTTTCACTCAAGAAAGTATCAATCAAAAGAAATTATTAACGTCTCACTATCAAAGGCTATCGCTATTTATCCAATTACTTGGATTCATTTTGCTACTCCTCCGCGCTGCTGTCCATTATGTACACTGGCACATAAAGGCTTCTGCCCCGAAAAGCAGACTTTCCCTCCATTTACTAAAATGATACGAGAGAATAATAATGGAGCTTACTGTCGATATTTCTTTTTTTGTAATACTTGAGACATTTGGCATTTCCAATTTTTTTAAATAAAAGATTTTTTTTAAGATTAGACGGGGCATCGTATGTGTACACATGTTTGTGTATGTGGAGAGCTTTATTGGTAGTGTAGCGCGTGGCTGAAGCGCTGACAGTGCATTTCGTGAATGTCTTGTGAAGAAGTTTAAGAGTGTACATTTGACGGATGATTATTAGGAGGAAAACGTGGCTATTGTAATTGGTGTCAACATGAAAGGCAGCTCTAGACAGTATTTTGTTTGCGGAGAGACGGATGATTGGATTTTGAAGAGAATCGAGGCGGGCTTGATAGTGGGATTGAAACGAGTTTTTTCAATTCTTCTTATTCATTTCCCCTGAACACTCTTAAATAAACGAATGACGTTTCAAGTGTGTGAATTGAATGAGGTGGCCTTTGAGAACAGTGTTCTGTCAATATCTCAGGACTTGATTGTATCCAGAATTAGAGTAGCTCCAATATTTGAACGATAAAGAGCTCTCCTTTTCACAGCTAACCTTCTCTCGCTGGCTGTCTGAACAAACGCTCTGCCCGCCAACACTGAGGTCAATTTTACTCGGCGACTTTTGAATGCACAGAACACACAGACACGCGGAGTTAGTGTGTGAGTGTGTGTGCACTGTGCTGTCTATGGTTTCTAATGTGGTGGACCGTAACTGTTATCATTTTATCGGATTCAGCTCGAAATGAAAATCCGAGTTGCACTTACTCAACCTTTCACTAAGACCGTAGCAGTCGGATATTTTCCCTTTCTTGTACTTTCATAGTTGAGCAGAGGCCCTCTCCCTCTCGCTCGCTATGTACTTATGTACCCACCACCAATCCCTTTTCACTATATAGATTCGGGTTGTGCGGTTGAGAGTAGCAGAGGTGAAATATTTTATGTGGCGATGTGTCTGTACATAGTAGCAATAGAGTATTGGTATTGGCAATAGTAAGTATGTGGTGGTGTGTGGCTGTGTGGCTGTGTGGCTGTGTGGTTGGATGTCTTTCAGAAAAGGAGCAGTTGAAGACCTACACCGTAAATGTACGTAGTTATACAGATACTGGTATGAGTGCCCATGGCAGAAAAAAAGTTCAGTTCACGATTGGAGGGAAGAGTATACATTACAGCCAAAAAGAAGTATTTGTAGAGTAGGCTATTGGTGAATTCCTCGTGCTTTGCTCAGCGGATCAACTTAACTCAACTCTCCAATGGTCGACTATCAACCTCAAGAAGATATGATTCCCCAGAGAATTTCTTTCTACTCCGAAACCAATCTTTTCTTCTGCCCTTCATTCCTTTCTATTTTCCCTTTTCTCAGCTCAAATCTTTCCTCTACTCATAGGTATTCCCGTCTTATTGTTAGCCTTAGGATATGTGATTGATCTGACTTTCTAACAATAAGAGCCACCCATTTTGACTACTCTCTAGCCGTGTCTCTGTGCTTCCCTCCATCTACCTTCCAATATCTTATTGCACGTGCACTCATTGAAATGCTATTACCCCAACAGACCCTATCCTACATATACACAGAGGAATTACGCATCAAAATTCCCCTCTCTCGGGTATTAGCTGCATGACTTGACCACATCCACATTAAATCAGCATGTATAGTAAAATATGTGTCATGCCATATCTATAATTAATTTTCATGACGAAATGCAGCATCATACGCTTCATGAGAATCACAGACATGTCATACAGTGTAAACTGTGTACACAGTTAATTGTAGCTCTAATAATAAAGTTTCTTCATTTTTCAACGGCTTAACTATATATGTACACTTTCGGTGAACCAGAGAGAAAAAGCTAATTTCTTAACAGTTTCGCTTTGGAGAAATTGAAGTGTAAGGAAGATGTAACGCTTGAGTGGCCTATTATGTAAAATACACACGTTCTGTAATGGGAAGGTGTTATTAAATGAAAAATGTTTGGAAAGGCATTTGAAGTAATTGGACAGAGAGAAAGGAAAAGTGCAAGGGAGAAAGAAAGAAGAGAGAGAGAGTGGAGAGAGTAGGGATTTAGTTACGAATGTTTATTTTGTCTCATGTAGATAAATACTGTTTGTAAAACATCTTCAATCATGTCTCGTCACTTTTTATTACAGTCTGAGTATAAGGGCTACACAAACGATTCGTTACTTGGCTCTGTTTACCTAAGGAAACGTTGTTAGACTTTAAAGCGAGTAACGAGAGAATAATTCATTCAAGTTCGGGCCTAGAGCTGCATTTTTCTACAATGAAAGCACAAAGAGATTGTGATGTGCATAGGAATCGAATGGGGAACCACACGGTAAAGACTCTGTCCGTGTCTTGTAGCAGGGCCAGGGGTTTCTTAAGTGAAAAGAAAGAAAACGGGATCATGATCCCGAAGAATGATTGAGCCACAAGTCAGTATTTTGGTGCGGTTTGAGAAATGAGTAGGAAAAGTGTAGTGTTTGGCAAGGAAAGGGATAAGATAATGTGAATTATTGAAGAAGAGCCCCCCCTTCATCCTGTCGGATGAAGATTGCAAGGACTACGTAGTTACTGAACTCTATTGTACTATATAGAGTAGTAGTCTTGGTGGTATCCCCTTACACATTGTCTTCTCTCTCTGTACTACGAGAACAGAGCCAAAGCTTTTCCTTGCCTTGGTTCTGTTCTTCTTCACTCACTCTGTGAATGCTATGTCTGTCTGTGGTCCTTATACTACGAAAGACATTATACTTTATAGTTAAGTATATATATATGTATGTGTGTGTATAGGAGAGCAGCCACGGCTCCCGCACTCATACAATGTATATACAGGGGTGGTAGTTGTAGTAGTAAGTAGAAGGTAAGCAGTTAAAGTCTTTTGCCTTTGCGCTCGCTTTAGTATGTGCAGATAGTTGTAGTTCCAAGTTTTAGATTGAGTGTGTGAGCAAAGAACGTTAAATGTAGGCAAGGCAGAGCCGAGGCGAGCACAGTGCGCGGCACCACTGGCAGTGGCAATAAGAAATGAGAGGACAAAGGAACTCGGGGATCTACTCTGATTCTCAGCAAAAACAATTTAGAATCCCAGTTAACGTTATAAGAGTGGAGAAATGGAGAGAGTGAGTACTTTTCTGTTGCAAAGCCATTTTTCCCAGTAAAGTCGACTTCATGGCAGGTTTCTAATAGCTTACAGTCTCCAAATGTCTCTCTGAATTGCTTCTTGGGCCACCTCACACTCTACATACACTCTTTCCACTTTGATGCACCAAAAATATCTTATACAACTCCAATTGTCATCGTTGTTCCCTTTTCTCTCTCTCTTTCTCTCTCTTCTGTTTCTGGGCGACGTCATATCCATCTCCTGTATAAATTTCCGCCGCATGTCTAATGAGCACCACAAAGACACAATCTTTAACCATATCTGTACATGTGTATGTACATAGCAATACCACCAGCAGCAACGAAAAAGACATGAGAGAAAATGAGATCTTTTCTTTCCCTGCTAATATCTACACTTCCTCAATTGTTAACAGTAAACATTGTAGATTTGTAATACTTAAAGCTTATTGTCTAATTCAACTGTTTACAATTGCTACAGTTTTTGGCAGATACAATCCTCAGACTGGATTCTAGATTTGTACACTCTTTTACATTATACATAATGTATTTAAAAAGGTGAAATAAATTTCCCACAATTAATTAGCATTTAATGGACGGCTAATTAAACAATTGGTTCAATAAAGAAGGCTTACTACACCTTATACAATATGAATGAAATACGCACGCAATGTTTACTTAAACTTTATTCTGTCTGCTTGCGTTTCCGTGCTATAAACGTTTTTTAGGATTTTGACAACTGAATATTTAAGGGACTGGAATCCCATTGGATGTTGTTCTCTGTTTTACTGTGTATGCAGAGAGAGAGAGACGTTGGAGAAAACAGTTTTGAAGAATGGTGGGTCAACACTCTCTGTGTTGCTCAGCAGGTTTTTCATATTTAGAGTAATCCCACTTTATGGCTGATTTACGAGGGGAAAACTCATTTGTTATGTGCACAGAGAACATATGCATAGTTTTGGAAAAAGTCACAGATGTTGGATACACACACACACACACACAATGACTTGTCTACAATGGCACAAAACAGCACTTGGCCAGCAATTTCCAACCTTAAGCACCTCGTACTTACGAAGTAGTAGTAGAAATTTATTGAATCGCTCTGGTGGCTTATAGGGCTCAAGTCGTGCACATTTTTGTCGCATCGTCACGTAGTGTACACGGGAATAGTAGCCATAATAATTGGAAAGACCGTCTATTGACGATTTCATTAGAGATCTAGCAGAGAAAAATGAACTTAAAATGCAACTAGTAACTATACACTGGCTAATGAGTATAAGAGTAGGCGGTGCAGAATGCTCACACAAATGAAATCGGGAAGATATAAACAGTAAAAATTAAGCGTTCGGGTTAATTTGATGTTGTGGAGACAACTTGTCACGTTTAAAGTGCGCCGGATTAACTCTTGCACATTTGAGCAGCGATTTCTTCGCAAATGCTCCCAAACCGCAGAAAAATTGGTAAGGAACCATTTCAGATTCTCTTCGGGCAAGGAACATAAAGGCAAACATTATGACAATTAAACGCTCACCACCAATGTTTTCCCCCTCAACTACTTTAATGAGATATCCACATTTTCAGCTTGTTAGTTTCTCCCACACTGGTAATTGGTTAAAGTTGCAGCCCCCTCCAAAAGAACTTTCACTATAATTATAAAAATTCCAACTTACTTATAAGGTAGGAAAACAATAAGATCTTGTTCTTATACTTGTTCTACCACCACGTTCTACTGTAATATGTAAATGTGCAATCTAGCAAGTATTCACGGAAAGAGTGATACCACTTTTGATATATTCCCATTATATCTGTATACTGTGTATACTGTATAAGGAAACAATAATATATTACAGCACAATACGACGACGTAAATTTCCAGCCACTAAATAATTATAATAATAGACGGGCTGGGCTGACTGACTGAGATTCCCGTATGAACGGGTGGATATTTACAGAGACCTCCGACATTTAAAGGTACATACATTCTGACAGTGAGTGTGGGCACTAATTGCGAGGGATGTCTATGTGTGACACTACACGTGGTCCATCCTACAAAATAGAATTGAACTAATTGAAGTGAACTGAAACTCGTTACTTCATACAATGCTCACGTCCTCCAATTTTCAGTTCTGGCCAAAACACACTGAACTTTGTGAGTTTTCCTAATTCAGGGATTTAAAATTAAGCCAGCAACAAATTTTACGGAAGTATCAAAAGTAACGAGGAAATAATAGGAGTCGTAATTATGATATAGTGGATCTGTTTTTGCTCCCCCTTTGAAAACGACTACTATGCTGCTGCGGTTGTAGTCTTCTTACGTATGGCACACAATGAATATAAAACATACCAGAGAGAAGACCATACCTACCATCCAGTAGTACACACACACACATCACATAATACAAGTCAACTGGCTATATATTTATATTCCATTTCTCTTCAGTAATATTCCCGAGTAGCATACATGACTGTAGCACTGTTTGGGTTACAAACCAAGTCTCATGAATTGCAGACACGCTGCTAACTAAACATTACCAGCTATCAGTACGAACTACGTATCATTTTTCAACGAAATATGCTCCCTTCACGTTTACCGCCTCCACACGTTTGCTAAACAAATATTTCTATTTGTATGTAGTAGGCACACATTTACACGTAAATAGCACTTATGCATACGAATTGTGCATGTTGCTTCGAGACACGCAAACAATTCTATTGTGGAAAATAATTCCATTCCAAAGAGAATTAGGTAAGAATCTGAATTCGAAGGTGGTGCTGGGATGCTGCTGCTGCGTATATTTAGTTTTCCCATTGTCTGTTCAACTTAAGCTACGTCTCGTTTCATTCTCTCTGTCTCCCCGTGTATCTCTCGTTGCAGCCTCAATAGACAAAACTATCGTGTTAATCGGCTAACATTGCCGTTTAATTTAATCAGTTGATACCACTTAAGAACCCAAGACATTAGACTGTTAAAATAGATACTAGAACTCTAACGACCGTGGAATCACAATCGGGGACTCGCTCACCCAGAAGTCCAACTCAAATTTGAGTCGTCCTGGCTTCGGCCGACCTCTCCCAATAATGAAATCTCAAGTCGCACTCAAAATACGACTTCAATTTCGTGCTATGCACATAATCACTGTTTTCTGTAACCAAACTAACAATACAATGGGGAGATGCAGTACTTCAAATTAACTATACTTTACCAGCAGTTCTCATGCACTCGTACGATGCTGTACATAGAAATCTCTGACCGGGAAGAAAGGGGAGTTTCGAAGCACGAACAAAAAAACAAATGTTACTAGTACGTAGTATTCTACTGCACCTGCAATCAGGTGCACCTGGACCAGCGACTAATGTTTCTCATCACTCCTTCTGTAAATACCAATCTCTTTATAGCATTTGTAGTAGACCTTTAAAGGGCTGCATGCTATCGCAGCACCAGAATCTTTTACTCCGTTTCCTCTCTTCAAGACACACACAAAACACAACAGATGGAAATTTCCCTAAAGATTTATAATAGAAAAAAGTAATTGGAAAAACTTGTGCTTGAAGAAGACACAGTGAGTTGATACATGGAACGTGAATGTATTTCATCATTGTGTTGTTGTTGACCGTTCACGAGTTGTAAACACTTCAGCAGGTACGTCTGCTACCACGTCTACTACGTCTTTACATTTCACGTAAAAGCCGTAGCGTACAAAGTGGAAGATTAAGGCAAAGAGGATCGATGGCTGCAGATTTGTATTAGGGCATACACAAAACAACATTAGAACGTCGAAGTGGTTAGGACGATAGATCTCTGTCAGCATTGGTCACTAATGACATGTAAAGAGAGATTCAGGAAGCACGGCGTCTCTTGCACTGTGTCAGCATCAGTTTCCACATATTTTCTTGAGAAGCGAAAAAATTCTCCAAAGAAAAGGTAGAATTTCTTTCCAGAAAGTGGCCACCACAGACAAACGTTAACATCCACTGTGAACGCTTGTGTGTTCCAATATAGACAAGAGAACAGGAAGACGCCGGTGAAGTGACGCAATGAATGTACGCTCGAACGAGCAAAAAGTTGTTAAACACCAAACGCATCTCTCAAACTATTTATAGAGTAACTGGAGAAATTCCACGGAAGAAAGTTTGAATAATCATCATGTAGCGATTATTTGAGGGGAATTTTTCTCTCTTTTGTTCTGGCGATATCGTAATGAATAATGCGGGCGCTACTTGCCATATATACAAGACAATAAATCGTTACCGCTGCCATCATGATCTTCTTTATCACATTGCTGTGTGTGCTGTGAGAGAATGTTGTTGGAACATCGATAAATCAATAGGATAGGCCACAAGGAGCCGGTAGCTCATTAAAGTTCAAGCATGTAACAAAGTACGCGATTGTTGTAGTTACTCTCTGTGCATGTCACATGTATAATACTAGTATATAGGGAAAAGAATGGCAGAGAGGAAAATCAATTCATTGGTGACTGCTACTAGTACGTAGTAAATATCTATCTTGTACATAGAAGAAGTCTCACAGATCACATCCTGGCCTGGCCACAAATATAAGTACTATGTATCCAGTGCCAGTGGAGGAGATGTATACACACGGTGCAACAACTGTCAGATTCAGGAAAGACAATCAGATCAACTTTGCTAAATAATGTGATGGAGTATCCTCTGAAGAACACACACAGAGCAACAAAGACAGACACAGAATATACAGTTGTGGGTTTCGTGAGCAGTGAGTTTAGAATTGGAAGAAGACGAGGAACAGGAGACTTTCCCCATACATACAATGTGTGTGTGTGTGTGTGTGTAGTATATGTATATAGGGAAATGTTTGAAGATTGGAAGAAGTGGTTACAGGCGACCTCGCGTCTTCTGAGCACTGACAACACAACAACTTTTACAATAAGGCAGGCGAGTTCATTCACAGACACAGAGAGCAAGCGAGAGAGGGAGAGAGAGAATAAGACATAAGAAGGATCGACTTATTGTTCGTGAAGACGAATGATTGGTTTGTAAATGAAGTTGTCAGTACAAGACATCCACCAGTATCGACAATGCATAAGTGGCAAGGAAACTAAAGTTTCACTCAAGTATTTTCTTGTTCCTCTCGTGTCATCTGCAGCTGGCAACCGGCTGATTTATTAGGTGCCATAATTGAGACTCATACGTATGTTGTAGTACGTAATAGTGGAGGGCTAATTGAAATCGCCTCCCCCTCCCACTTTTATCTCTCTCTCTCACTCGGATAGTGAAACTTTTTTTAATTCATAATATGTTATATATATGTAGGCACACATAATAAGCGACAACAGAGCCGGCCGGATGCGCCTCTGCACAATTTCCAAGTTGAAAGTTGTTGAGCAGCAACAGTCGACTAACCTGTAAAACTATGCACTTAAAACTTCATAATTATTCAAGGCCATGTGCTAAGAAAGAAAATGAAACATCATCTGCAAAAAGCTTAAACTTACTTTCTATCCCTTATATAAACACAGAAGGAAGAAGGAGAAAGAGCGAGAGAGTGAGAGCTTGGAAAAAGAGAGTGAGAGAGAGAGAGAGTATCGACGGTGGATGTGAGAGCGTAAGAGGAGAGCCTTGTATAAATTTTGGCTTTCTCAAAGTTTTCTTCGTCTTACTACTACTACTTAATAGAAACAGAAGCCCTGACTGAGCGAAATTGAAAGACTGGCTCGTGTCAATACTGGGTCCCCGGGGACTTTACCGAGCATACTAAATTGTGCATGATATTTTCTAGTAAAATATGTGCACATTCTTAGCCGAGTAGACGAAACAGTATGCAACACAATCGTGCAAAGTCCTAGTAGACACAGATACATACAAAGAGAGAGAGAGTGAGAGAGAGAGAAAGTTTCCAGACCTTTACCAGAGAGAAGAAAATATCCCCAAAGTAGCCAACAAATTATTTAATGCGACCGAATTATGGGGAATAGGGCTAATCGCACACAGAAACGGAACTTGCATTAACTAACAAGTCTGTCTGTCCAGTGTCTATGAATGTGCAGATGAATCTGATGCACAAGTGAAATTATTCTTGAATACTTTAGCCGACTGGAATATCAGATGCAAACAAACCCAATCCCCAGCTACCCATCTCTAAGTCAACTTGCAAAGCATCAGTATAAATCACTATCGCAGGAAACACAGGAAGAGCTCATGCTAAAAAGGAAATACTCTCGACTCTCTGCAGAAAAGTGTTCAGACCAGACTCTCCTTCCACACACACACACACACAGACACACAAGTATTTAAATTGAGTCAATCCTCCTATTTCCTCTCCGTTTACCATATCTCCCTTCAACAACAACAACTAGCCATACCAGCCAACCAGCCAAAGGACACGGAGCTAACAATCACGATTAATCTAATATTAGGTCAATGTAAGTAAGTAGCGGGTGCGTGTTCGTGGAAGGTAGGAAACTGCTAAACAGTCACACACGTGTGTCTCTTCCCCATGAAATATCGAATGCGATTATTTATTAAACTGTGCTACAGTTGGGACGCACCAAAGCTCAACCTCTTCATTATTATATCACACATAGAATACGATCGGTCACAGATTACAGGGAGACGTAGCTTCCTTTCTATCCAACGAATATCCCGCTTCCACAAGAATTTATTACGCTCTGTGGCTACAAATGGAGAAATCCCTCTAGCAAACGTCTCAACTGTACCTATAGAATACCCCTGTACTTATTTAATACGTTTTATGCGTGACGACTTATTCTGCTATGCTGTTGGCCCAGTAGCTTCTACTCCAATCACAGACATGATATGCATAAATATATCATCATCTCTCTCTCTCATTCTCTGCTCTGCAAATGGATTTACATATTACATGAATTCCACTATAATACCACTAGTAAAATTATATGCACCAATCAAGAGCAGAATGTGTTAATCAAGCAGATATTCTGCATGCGATTCCAATGTAGCCACCACCATAAAAGTATAAATAATAATGTCACTCACATTATTCTGCTATCACTCACATTAGCCCACTAATAGCCGCGTAGTGAAGCGGCCGCAGAAAAATGCTAAAATATACATAAATGTACGTAATATGTCATGGTCATGTAAATTGATGCCTCCCAGAAATATGCAGACTTGAAGTTTTTTCCGTTCATTTGTCACTCTCTCGCCCACTGTTTTGCACATTGTATAATGCTAAGGTTGTGTAAGAATGAATTGGCTTTGGAAATGTGTGTTTAGGTATGCACACACAATGTTTAGGTGGAATATGTACTGAAGAGAGAAAGGGAGTGTATGTGTTATGTGTGTGTGTGTGTAGGATCTAGAGCTGTGAACATAGACTACATTAATGTGTCTAATCCATAATGATAATAAGCAAAGAGAAGTGGAGCAGAGACCATAGGCTAATGCAAGAAGCCATTGTAATCCATTAACTTTCTCTTTGTTTACTTGAGAAGAGCGTTTGGCAGTGAAGGAGCAGTGTGATGGCACAATGTAAATCCTTCGGTAATAATGCAGAAAATGAAAGACGATTTTTCAACTGACAATGTCTCCCATGAGAACCAATCTATTCTGTCTTTCCATTACTTTACACTCATTAGTGGAATCCTTTTCTCCAAAAGCACATACAATATGTAGTAAGCAGCGTGGAGAGAGAGAGAGAGAGAGAGAGAGAGAGAGAGAGAGAGAGAGAGAGAGAGAGATGGGGGAAAGGCGAGCCACCGGAGCCTAGGTAGATAGTCATACGTAGCTCTGTTGTAGCCGAGTGGGCGAATTCAAAACACGTGGATTCCCTCTATGAAAGAAAACATTGGCTGTCTATGTTATGTGTAGTCATCGTGAGGTGTACAGAGAGCAATCCAGCGCAGAGACACCGGGATACGGTCTCCGGTCTCTCTCTCTCTTGCTTTCTCTCTCTTTCTCCATGGTAAAGACAAAATTCAGCCAAGTCACTATTAATTTCGCATGATGGGAAGTCTTATTCTCGTCTCTGGACGACTTTCTCGTTTAATTATTCTCCAGAATCCATTCCGTATGCCATCAATACTATATTACGCTCATACGTTGTAGTAATTTTATGTCTTTCCTATCTCTCTGTACGTCCGTTGCCATCTCCCACTCCATTGATCAATCGGGAAATCGATCGATTTCATAATGAGAAAACCCGTTTTTCACAACAGTAAATCCTGACTACCATCATATTACCATTTATAGGTCTTTAAAGACCTTATTACGTAACATCATATTAATTATAGTTGTCAATGGGAACTTTGCTATAGACACACTGCACTGAGGATACGGAAGCATAGCAAATAATGATATAGCTATACAATTTTATATGGCCTCTTACTACTTACCTTTTGCAATCTATCTACTTTTTTCAACTGATTCTGTTTGAAAATGAAGACTCGTTGTTCTTAGCTTTTGGTGGGGCTTCCTTGTTCACCTTTTACCCTTTCTGTTAAACGGAACTCTCTTTCACTTGAAATATCACCGTAATTGGTTTTGGGAGACTTCCTTTTTGTAAACACGCAGCAGGCAAACTCAGCTCATGAATATCAATGATGAAAGCATCACTACTGCTGGCTCATATTTATCATGCACTTTGTAAACATTTTTTCGGGAATTTGATCATCAGTCGAACCCTATACACTTTAGTATGATAGTACCTACATACATATCTACAATATTTTATCAGATAATTTCACTTTAGCCAAAATTACGAGTAGGAAGTGTAAGCTCGTGCATTTTTTGTCATTAATAGTGAGATTTGACAAAAGCAAAGGTAAATACAAGTAGTCCCCAGACAATGGTGTCAATTCTACAACATCCTCTGTGACATTCAATAGCTTTAGGGGCTGCATCCTTTCATCCGAGTGTCTGTTTGCACTGTGCCTTGTATTTAGCGGCCGCATATGGATATATCCACGCAATAATTGGGGTAAGTATGTATTATAATGGATAGTCTAGATTCACTGACAAATGGAAATGACACAATACAGGCATATGAGTTCATTCAACAATGGATTGTAAATTTTAGAGACGGGTTACTTGATTGCTTACTGTGTTTGCATGGGATTTCAATAATTGCTTCCAGCCTTACCTATGCTTTCCCCCATTTGCCTTTAATCAGTTGCTGATTAATCCATTCGAAATTGCTAGCAACATTTCAAATATTTATTATGGCGTCAACATTTTGCAGATACGATTTTGTATTCAACATATTTTAGTAGGGAAAAAATTGTTCATGGGGATACATACTTTTTAGTTATAGGCGGATGTGTAAAACCTTCTTATCAATTATTTCTTATTCCGTACTGCGGGGTATTAACTATTTACAAATTGAAGGTCAAATAATTAATGAAGACAGCGTGAGTGCAGATACAGTTTTAATGTTTTAATTAGCTGGCTGTCAGCCTGAATCTTTTCAGCGAAACAAATTTCGACGACCTGTACATGCATAACTTTATTTAATTGAAAAGTCTGAACCTTGTGCAAATTAATTATGCAATAATTGAATACATTTATTATAAACAATAGCCATAAATGCAGTTATTTCCACCAAACCCGAACCCGTCCTAGCAATGCAGACGCCAAAACGGTGTCCGATAAATTGACCAATACGTGAGAATCTCCAACGCTAAATTGGTTCAACACGTCTCACTTGCTAAGTAGACCAACTGTATAAATTCTATAGAATGTCCAATACTTATTATGGAGATTCTCACGTATTGGTCAATCTATCGTGAATCGTCGCAAAAACGTTAAAGTGTGTCATGCTGCTTCCATTTTCAAATTTATAATCCCGTGAATTTAACTTTTCATTATTTATTTCTCGTGCCTGGCTAAATTCATGCCTGCAATGTCTGCAGAAATATTGTGTCGGTCTCCCAATTTACAATTTAAACCAAAATACGAAGAAAAATAATCCATTTACACATTCAGCAATGAAATTGTAAACATATGAACCTCCGACTATAAATAGGTTACTAGATATTGAAGTGAGTTGATAGCTATGGCCATGAATTATATCACATGGATGCAGTGAGCGAACTTATACACGTTTTTGTGTCAAATGGCTTGACTTTTATACAGAGACAGTGGTGTGAGTGACTCTGGTAGGGAAAAAGAGTGGCCACATGGTTTAGGGACTGATAGAATAAGTATATTGAGCGGGGCGACAGTGGAGCTGGAGAGTCAAATTGTGTCGCATATGAGTAACTGTCCCTGAAGGAGCTCGCGTTCAGTTACTCCAACAAGCTGTGCCAATAAAAATCCGTCATTGTCTCGGAAGAGGATTGAGCTGACCTACTCCGGGTACTGTTCTTGCCCCGTTCCCGGTGAGTTATGGAGCGCTGTCCCTGCACAGGCAAATGTGAATGACTTACGACATCTTTGCAAATGATAATGGTGATATCGTGAAGGATTGGAAAGGAAGGACGAATGGCCAGAAATTCCCAGCCATTTCCTTATCCACCGGTGCTAAAAGTGCAAGAGAGTGGAGCTACTCTGACTACGTAATTACCGGAGTAGGCAGCCACACATCAAAGTTAACACCCCACAACCTTCATCTACAAGTTTTTATACCCGTCCAACCTTTGATCCCAGCACAAAGTTGGAAACAATTAACTTTCCTCACTATTCGCCAAAACGTAATTTATTTATAGCCACTTTGTTAAAATAAATAGAATACCGTCATTATGAATTCTACACTATTAATTAGTGAATTTTGATCTGAATATTCTGCTGCTGTTCTGCTCTCTGAGCACACGGAAACGTTAAATTCAGTCTGTTTGTTTTGCTGGCTTAGTCAAATGGTAGTTTTCCCATGAACCGTATCAATAAAATTTTCCTGTCTACGAAGCATGGATGGCACGTGAAAAAGCACGTCGATTGTAAATATAATATTTTGAGAGTGATAAAATATCACTCTTTAATTTAGCCAAGCTAAGAGAACAAGAGCGAGGCAAGAGATACCCGATGTTTGTGTCTGTCCTCTGCTGTGTGTACGAATATAATCAACGCATTGTCAATGAGACGGTAGAAAACGCCTATAGAGCTTGGCCAGGTAGCAGATCCCATTAGTACATACGTTTAGAGTAGTCAATAGTTAAGAAGCCAATAGAGGCTGATTAACTGGAAAGAAATCGAATTCGTATGAACACGTAGCAGCCTTGGCTTCACGGCAAAGGCGGCCGGCAGTCAGGGATGGAAAAAACCCGGGTTTTTTAACAATAAACCCCGACCCATGGGT